>UCOK01014455.1:0-28688 GCA_900474325.1 Synergus umbraculus | reverse complement strand
CTAAATATTTTGAAATCCCTTAAAATTCTACAAAATTATTTAGAAATTCGAAAATTCTTTTAAATTTAGTGAAAATTACTTGAAAATTGTCAAAATCCCTTAAAATTCATGAAAATCTCTAAAAATTTTTAGTAACGTCTTGAAATTTCTCAACTCTTAAAATCTCTTAAAAAATCATTAAAGATTTCATCAAATTCCATGAAATCCTTAAAAATCTTACAAAATCTTTTATAAATTAGAAATATTTTTTTAAAACCCTTAAAATTTTACGAAAACCTTCGAAATCTTTGTCAATTTTACAAAATCTTTTAAATATCATAAATAGGTTTTGAAATTGCTCAATAAAATTCCCTATAAAGTTTTAAATTCCTTATTTAAATCCCACAAAATACATATTTTAAAAGTCATAAAAGTACCTTGAAGTCCGATTGAAATTTGATCAAATTCGTGAAAAATTATAAAAATTCACAGAAACTTCTTGAAATTCTTTAAAATTCTAGGATAACAATTAAAATCCCATTATCTCTCTTGAAATCTTTAAAAATTCGATAAAATTTCCTTAAAATTCCTATTCTTTTCAATGTATTTCGAGTTTAGACTCATGACAAAATAATTATTAACGAAACCAAATTCAAAATTTCAAATTCAATTCACGCGAAATTTACGATTCGGCAAGTATCGATTATCGAAAATCATTATCGATACTTACACGACGAATCAGGAATGCGGAATAGACTTTACGATATTTCGACTTCGATTCAATCGTCTTTTTAGAATAGAGATAGATTGATGTGATTCTGATTGTATAAATTATCATAATTTATAATGCTAGCTTTGTGCTAACGACCATCGCCAATTCTTATATTATTGTATATTGATTTTCTTTCTATTTAAATTTGTATTTGTTTATCTCGCCTACCAAACCTGCCTACCTCAAGATTTTATTCTCTTATTATCAACGTTAACGATTTTCTTCTAATTAAATGGAAATCTTTTATATTTCAACAAATAATCTAAAATAAATATATAAATTCTAGCAGTCGTGCATACGCATGTAGTCTAATAAAATAGAGGTCACAATATCTGATCTTTGCAATGATACTGTTCTATAAAAAAAATTAAATGAATCATCGGCTATTGTTTAAGTATATCTGTCTAAAGTATATTGAATAAAAGATCTTTATCGAATGAAGTATGTAATGACGTATAATTAAAAAAGCATGTGATAAATATTGATGTCGAATTATTAATTAGATGTTTGTTACTTTGTTAACGCTTATAACATGCATAGTTAATCTATTTCATGTACATAAATCTCCCAAGACAGCAAAAAATATGATAATTCTGTTTTTATAAAGATCAAGATGCTGTTATAAAAAACAATCATTTATTAATTTTTTTCACAAAATTAACGTGAATTATTAATGATAAAAAAGTGCGTGTTAATTTTTATCTTCAATCTGCGACATTTGGGTTACTACCAAAGATTAGTGTTTCTTGGACTGTCATTGATACTTGAACTGATTGTTTCCCCTTTGATATTTGCGGAATTGAGTGAGATTAGTGGAATAATAGTGGAAGGGATTCTGCATTCAACCTACATGCTTTAAAACGTCAAAGCTTAACAAATAAGTGTAAATCTGACAATGTACGTGTGACAAGATGCATTGTTCATGTAGAATTTAAATTCTATTGTATTAATATCTATTTCTATTGAAATGTTTGGCATATTCTGCTTTTCATCCAGAGTAAGTGAGTTCTCTAGCTTTTAATTGATAATTATTATCCATTTATATATTATTTAAAAAAATATATATAAATATATGTATAATATATATTTTTTATATATATTTAGAATATATAATATATAAAAATATATGTAAAAGAAATTCAAAGACAAAAAAAACATAACGAGATTTTTATTATAAATATTAAGATTTTAAAAATTAAGATCATTGATTTTTTATATAATTATAAACATCGATTTGCGTCGTGATAGTAAAAATATTATTTAAAGTGTAGAATTTCTCTTATATCTATTATTAAAATAAAAATTAAATGCAAATTGCTTTGAAGATTATGCTTTATTTACGATTATAGATCGTACTTTGCTATCAAGTAAATAAAAGTAATCTGCACTTTTATTGTGACCATAAATAGAATCAGATGAGTCAAAACAATGATTTTTTTCAGCTTTATTAATTGCTACTGATGTGAAGAACTTATTATCTGTCATTCGACTCTGAAATACGTTTTAAGCAGATGTTTACATTTTTAGATAAAAGTACAGTTGACAATATTCTCATTTATGGGAAGATTCCCTTTTAAATCAGACAAAACGTTAATTTCTCCGGTTGCTAATTTTTTTTGCACGATTTTTATACGATATTTGCGAATTAAGTATTCGGATGGAAAATATTCCATTATGTAATACCTGGTATTTAATTATACTCCTATCGTTTATAATCTGCAATACTTTTTTTTTGTTAATATCCCGACTTTTAATGACTATTCCTCCGAGGTCTATTTTTTTCTCTTTGTTAATTTCGAAAATTAATTATAAAGCTAATTCTAAGTTGAATTCTAATTCCATTTATTCTTTTCTATTCTTTATCTAAAATTTTTTATTTTTTCAGATGTATTCCTGCTGAAAAAAGGGACTATTAACTAGAAAACTTGAACAAGAGTTCCGATTGAGAATCGGATAATTTTTAATATCTGTAAAGAATCAATCATCAAGAAAAAATGTGTGAGACACCCAACACTAGATCCATAGACGTCAACTTCCAAAAAGTGAATTGCTCCCTCAAAGGTTTTCGAACTCCGAAAAAGTGCATCTTAAAAGAAGTGAGTGGTTCCTTCAAATGTGGAGAGTTGACAGCCATAATGGGTCCATCAGGAGCCGGAAAAACGACCTTGCTGAATATCTTAACAGGCTTCCAAAAGAACTTTAATGGCAAGGTATCTTATCAGAGTGAAAGTGGCGAGTTGAATTGGAAGACCTTCAAAAAGTACTCCCGCTACATCCAACAAGAGGATGCTCTCTATCCCTTCTTCACAGTCCAAGAGACAATTTCAATGGCAGCTGAACTCAAACTTGAGAAGAACATCAGTCGTGATACTAAGAAAAAGATAATGCATGATGTACTCAACGCTCTGGATTTGATCAAAACCAAGGACACGCGTTGTGCAAATTTGAGTGGCGGGGAGAGGAAAAGGTTCAGCATTGCCCTGGAGATGATAAACGATCCTCTAGTTATGTTCCTTGATGAGCCAACCTCTGGATTAGATTCTGTGGCAGCAACGCAATGCACTTCCGTTATGAAGAATCTAGCAAAAAATCGTAGAACTATTATCTGTACTATTCATCAACCGAGCACTACTGTTTATGAGATGTTTGATTATGTTTATCTAGTTGCAGAAGGTCGTTGTGTCTACCAAGGAGATCCAATGAAGATTGTCTCTTATCTGAGCAAAGTTGGACTCACTTGTCCAAAATATCACAATCCTGCGGATTATGTCATGGAGGTGTTGTGCAATGAATATGGCAATTTCAACAAAAGACTGGCTGAAGTACAAAGTGATTCCTGGAGGAAACAGTATAAGAAGATTGATATTGAGAAATACGAGAAATCGGAAGTCAGGAGTGCTGTGAACAAGTCACCTTCGGAATTAAGCAATGCGAGAGTTCTTCTGCATCGATGTTTTTTAAGAATTTATAAAGACTGGCATACTACTTTAGTGAAGTTTATCATTTATTTTGGACTATCATTGATGGTGGGAATAACGTATTATGATTGTGGCTTTGATGCTAATAAGTTTCCTTCGAATCTCGGTATGCTGACTCTTGTAGGAATAATTGTATTTTATTGCAGTCTGCTTCCTGCTGTATTGAAGTTTCCCTTTGAACTCTCGATACTAAGGAAAGAACATCTGAATGACTGGTACAAGATCAGAACTCACTATGCAGCTTTTCTTCTGACTAATCTCGTTTTTCAAGCTCTTTTCGTTCTTTTGTTTACAAGTATTGTTTATTTATTGACTAGTCAGCCAAGGGAGTTCTTCAGGTTTTTCATGTATGAAACTTTGATGCTCCTGTTCGCTTTTATAGGAGAAGGTATTGGGCTCATGATAGGAATTTGGCTTAAACCAGTGGCTGGCATTTTTGGATGTATTGTGGTTGGTGCGACGCAGGTTTCTTTTTGTGGATATTTTATATATTTTAATCATATGTCTCGTTATATATATAATGTCAGTCATTTGGTGTTTACGAGGTACGTTTCTGAAGGATTACTTCGTGCGATTTATGGATATGGAAGAGGGAAGCTTGAATGTCCATCTGATATCATTTATTGTCACTTCCGGCATCCGCAGATATTTCTTTCTGATATTTATGTTACTACTGATTGTTTTTTGAAAGATGCAGTTGTATTAATTTCTCACTCTGTTGTACTTTTTATACTCGCGTATTATTTATTGAAGAGGAAGGTGTCGTCTATTTGATTAAAATATGATGGGATTTTTGGAAGATTCAGGGACAATTTGTATAGATTGTAGTATTGGTTCATACTAATTATGATGAATTTTACTGTAATTTTATTAGAATAATAGCGTCGTGGGTATATTTATTGTTTCTTCAAATTTAAATAAATTAAAATTATTTTGTTTTTCTTTTTAAACAACTTGTGGAAGATCTAATTAAAATTGCATGTATTCATTATAAAACTGATGATGAGAGATGTTAAACGTCACTTTTTACGGCATCATTGCATTGCATAATCCTGAATGGAAAAAAATGAAACATTCATAATTATGATATCTTAAAAAAGTATTGTCACGAAATTTCGCGAAAATCTTTGAAATACGTTAAAATTCGTTAAAATTTCTTAAAACTCTCAAAAACCTCTTGAAATCCAAGTTAAAACTCGTAAAAAGATCTTCAGAACTTAAAGCATATGAAATCTTTACATATTTTAAGTATCTAATTTTAAAGGTTTTAAAAAGATTTTAAAAATCTTAAGAAACTGATTTTTTAGGGGATTTTCATGTTCCTCATGGAGTTTTAAAGGATTTCACGAGATTTTTGATTGTTTTTTAAAAATTTTGTGCAATTTTAGGCAATTTTGAAAAGTTTTGAAAAATGGTAAAAGATTTTTATATATTTTAAGGTATTTTAAAGTTTTTCTTTGCATTATAAAGGATTTTAAAACTCTTTTAAGAATTTTCAGTAATTTTAAAAGATTTCAAGAGGTTTCCATGAAATCCCTTAAAAATCCACAAAAACCATTAAAATGATAAATTTCTTGAAATCCAAGTCAAAATTCGCAAAAATCTCTAAAAAGTCATAAAAATCTCCATGAAATCTTTAAAAAATCTTTCAATAATTAGAACAATCTCATAAAATCCCTTAAAATTTCACTACAACCTTCGAAATCCTTTTAAATTCTAAAAATTCTTTTAAAAATCATATAAGATATAGAAATTCTTTTAAAATCTTTTTAACTTCGTGAACACCTCTTCATATTCCTGAAAAATCCTGAAAATTCTATAAAATCTTTTAAAAATCAGAAAATTCCTTAAAATTATTAAAATATCTTGACTTTTCTTTTAAAATTGCAGGAAATTTTATTGTAACATTTAAAATTCCTTAGAGTCCCTTACAATTCATTGAAATCTTTTAAAATGTCTTAATGTATAGAAATTCTTTTGAAATCCTTCAATGAAATTATATGACAAACTGTAAAATCCTTTAAACCTCATAAAATATTTGAAAACTCATAAAAATCTCTTGAAATGTTTTTAACTTCGTGAAAACCTTTTAATTTTCCTGAAAAATCATGAAATTTCTATAAAACCTTTTAAAAATCAGGAAATCCCTTAAAATTATTAAAATCTCTTGACTTCTTTTAAAATTCCAGGAAATTTTATTGTAACATTTAAAATTCCTTAAAATCTCTTAAAATACCCAACAACTTTTCCAAATCATATAATATTTGACGAAAACCTACGAAATCGTTCAAATCGTTGGAATCTTAATCTTAATTTTAATCTCAATTCTTAGAAATCTCTTAATATTCATAAAAATTTCAAAACATTTAAAATCCTTTAATTCCTTAACTTTCAAAATTCTCTTGAAATTTCATGAATTATCCGTTAAAATTCCGAGAAATGTCCTGAAATACCTTACAATTTTATGAAATCTTTTTAAAATCCTAAAAATCCTTAAAACTTTGGAAAAATCACTTGAAAATGGTTAAAATTAAAAAAATCAATTTTAATTCATCAGGAAATATGTAATATATAAATAAAAAAACCAGTTCAATCTTCAAAATAATTTATTAAAAATGTTGCATACTTGATATTCGGATTGGTAATCGATAATATTTAATAAGGAATATCATAATATAATCTTATAGTAACTATGCGTGTCGTGTGAGCATGTCTGGTGATCTGTAAGTAACATTTAGGGTACATACCACCCTATTGAGTATTTTTCATTTCGATTTCACATTTTAGTGAAGGAAACAACCGTATATAGGACACAAAACCCCAATGATAATATCTAAGGATTTTCAAATCGTTTACGCACAGATTCACGTTTGGAACATTTTCATACATTACTATTATACCAAAAGCAAGATTGAATTATGTATAACTACAATTAAATTAGTGAACAAGCAGTTTAATAAAATTCCTATACATAATATATACATTGCAAAATGTTATAATACAACCGCTTTTGTTTTTTAACATTCCTTGCAAATAGATTCGAAGTTATTTCAACAGACAATGATTTATAAACCAGAGCGGACTTTATATTTCTTGGCAATGCCAGAGGCGATTTGAAATTCAAAACAAAGGATATGTTATGTATTTCCTGCATTTTTCATTTTTGAAAAGTATAAAGTCCCCTCAAATTTGAAACTTGAATTATTTCAATAAAAATAAGTATTGTATTTATTTTTAAAGCGTGTTAACAGTTGATGTTTTTTCTCAATTAATAAAAGGACTCATTCACGCAGGACTTTTGTCATCGAGTCTTTGAACCTTTTTGCACGGCTATTTTTTATATATATAAAAAGTGGCGTGTGTGCGCTTTTCCACATTTACGATACATGGAAAATTACATTGATTTACATCTTTATTATCTTGTGTAAGTGTGTGTGGAGCTAAATATGTGCGTGTGCTAACTCTGTGTTATTGTCAGTTGTCGCCTGACCTCACGCCTAACAACACAATCTAGTTTGCGAGTCCTTTTCATGTCAGTAAAACAATACATAATATGCTTTTCATCCTGTGGTTGCAATTAAGAACTAACATTCTTTTCTTATTTTATTTTCCTTTTTAGAGCTCGATAAGCGAGTTTCTCTCATTAATTATACTCAGAGAAAAATTTGCTTAAAAGCTTGTGTTATTTAACATCAGCAAATTCAGATTACCCAGGATTTTTCCATAATTTTTTATTTTTCAAGATAATTAATGGGAAAAAACTTAAGTAATATATAAATTTGTTTGGTTTAAAAAACTGTCATGATTCGAAATACAAATGAATTTTAATACAAAAAGTTCAAGAATGTTTCAAGAAAACTTTTTCTGAATTCGGATTAAAAAAAATATATTACTTTATTTAATTCCCTTTGTGTATTCAACACAGAATTTTTTATTTAATAACTTTATAAATAAAGAAAGCGAAAACAATTATCTAGATTTCAATTCTCGAGCTCGTCTTTGTATTGGGCACAATAATAAAATCTTACATAAGTTTCTGAGAAGGATTGTAAAAAATCGAGATATATTTGATAGTTATTAGGTGTGCTTGACAAACAATAAAGCGTACATCGGCAGTCTTTGGAAGAGTTTGGAACTCACAAGGTAAAAGGATTTTTTATCTACAATTCTACGTAACGATCGTTCTATGTGTAATTCAGTCAGTGAGTTCTAAACTTTCTTAACAAATAACTCATTTCCTTTTTAATTACAAATCTACACAAGTCGAAGCTGTTGGTATTTCATTATCAATTTTACTTTTAAATAAATGGTAAAAAACAGAGACTATTCACCAGAGTAAATAATAAATAAGAATAAAAATTCTCAATTATTTCATAATCGAATTTTTGCAAATTAAATTTTATAGACTCAATTTCTCAAACTATTTGCTTTTTGGTATTTGTACCTAGAATAACGACATAAAACTGCATAAACTGAAAGACTAAACATTTTTCTCGACCTTATAAATATCATACATTCAATTTGCATTTTGCAAGTCACAACACGTCTGAAATCGTTAAATATAGCTCAGCTGTTCAAAGTTTCAAGTTTCAACGCATCCGTAGATATGGTTTATGTCATAATACAATAATTTCTATTAATCTACGTGCTTATAAGCATATAGTTTACATCATTCTACAATCTTCAAAATTCATACATAGTTCGCTATTATTTACAAGTCCGTCATGCGATTAACGAGATCACCGTAAAATCGATTATATTTAATTAGATATAGTTCAACTAACTTTTAAAACTTTAAACCGAGAAAATATCGATATTCGATTAAGACAATACACAAACAAATTTGTTAACTAATAAATATCCCCAAATATTTTGTGTGCCGTTAATTGTTTCACAGGTCAATAGTCAAGCGAATTTCACGACATAAATTCAGTGATAAATTCAATGACCGTAAATTTCATTGACGAACCTCTGACAGTGAATTTCACATGACCGAGAGGTGCAAATTGTACGAGGGTACTTTTAATCTGAAGCATATTGTTTTATGCTTGAACTTAATAACTTTATTAACTTGGCGCGTAACACACTATTGACTTTTTCGTGTGTCTATTTTAAAAAAATTGAAATAAAAAAAAATCAACACTTTTACCTCTGTTTTTCAGTATAGAAGTAAAATATCGTGCAAATTGTACTTTAACTAGGGCGAGTTGAAGTAGACGTATCAGAGTAAAAAGACTAGTCCCTTTAATAAAAGTGATTTATTTCTTTTAATGAATTTTAATCATATTTCGGAACTTTTATTTCTTCAATTCATTTTTTGATTTTACTCACACACGAATATGGATTAATTAATGATTTTTAGTTAACAAATACATTTATTTATAAAATTCTTATTCACGAGACAAAACAAAGGATTTTTCTGGATTTTCTTTTTAAACAATTTCAAGAATTTGATAAATCCTCTAATTTTACAGAATGTAGGTGCATTCAGCAGATGCAAAACTTTATTTGCAAGCGCAGATTTAAAAGACATAAAAAAACTTCCTGGACGGTCGTTTCCGTTAGACTTGTATTTGAATCTTTTGAAATATTCATTGTGCAAATGCAGACAGCATTTTAATGTCCACTTCAGGTATACTGCTTTTTTGGTGGTAAATATTAATTTTATTTTCACCTTGTCTTTCATTTCGAATTCAGACAATTATAATTTTTAAAAAAAAGTGAAAAGCCATTTAAAAACGTATATAAAAAATGTGATTCAATGAAGAGCCCTTCGCTAAGTACAACTTTTTTAACGAGAGCAATATTGAATATTTATTAAACATGTTTTGTATAATTCATAAAAATAAAATGAATCTCTGCATCAAATGGCATATAGTTGAACTCATTGAGAATTGAATTGAAGGTCGCGTATTGTGCATTGCAATGATTTAATGAACGTCTCTAATTAACATTTTATCAAGGAAAAAATTGAGTTTGATAAAATTATCGTCTGGACGCGTCGATATTGGCTTTTAATTAATTAAGTAATTAATTAACCCTGAACAATATGTGTGTTGAATTAAACTGCCAGTCTTTTATGTTAAATTCTAAGCAAACAAGGTATTAAAAAAATAGGTTGAAAAAAATAGTGAAATTGTAAAAATGGCATATTTGCTTTAGATTAAATCGACCAGGTATCGTATCTCGTTTGCGATTTTTCGTTCGCCACGTGCGGAGGCATATTTTTAACGCAATATTAATATAAATAGAATACTAAATATGTACAAGTATGAACATGTTGTGCGAGCCGGGGTAAAAGGTCTCGGTAACGTTCATCTTTAAATTAATCGTATTTTACATAAAAGTGGAACTTATTTCTAAAAATCATAAAATTTACTTTGTCGTATAGGAATTTTTCCTTTCTGAATAAAGAGAAGTGTTGATTCCTATATTATAGGAATTCGTAAATTAGAGTTTCGATTTTAAAATGGCAGATTGTTGTTACAGTAGCTAAAAAAAATATTTTTAAAAAGTCAAGTTTTCGAGCGGAAGTCAAACTTTTTACGATACTGATGCCTCCCCGGCATAACAAATCAGAGCACAGCTCCGAGGAAAACAGCACGTATATATGTATATATATTATATATATGTATAATGTATATCACATAATTTTTCTTATCAGACTACAATACGTACGCTCTACGTATTAGCGATGTCTCTTTTCCTATCGATAAACTCGTACATTGTCTAAAACATCTTTAGTTTGGTCAGTATGACTAGTGAATTTATTACCTGACGGACCACGACTTGATATTCTTAATTTTAATTAGAAATTAATACTGTTTCAAATAAGAATTAATTTTTTTTAATTTAATTTTTTCGGACGACTTAAAAACGTTTTAAGTTTTCAAAACGTCTGTAAATTTTGTGCCTGGTGGGCTAGTATCAAGTCGCAATCCTTTTCCGTTATTTTATAGTCAATTTAGTTTATTACAAAGAATTTCGCAATTTACGCAAGTAATGTAAACCTACCCGAGATTTACTTTGAAAGAAGAGCTTCAATCGACGTTCGATTGTCGCTTCAGTTGTTTTACTTTATAAATAGAAGTTAGCAACGCATTGATCGAACATACTTCCATCATTTACTTGAATTTGCATTTGTAAAAATCTTTAATGAAATCTGAATGAAGTCATTTCTTGTAAAGCTTCATTTACTGTAAAGCTTACACTGTAATTTTGTATTTTACATTAAAAATCAAGAAGTTGACGAAAGTTTTAAACATACTTGGTCAAAGTTTGTAAGATTCAGGTGATTAAACAAATTTGCAAATGTCAATTCAAATAATCGATATGAAATACGATTACTGACTAGAACTTCAAAAGTGAGCTGCTTGAATCTCACGATAAGTGGAAGTTGCCCTGTTTTATTGTCGAAAAGCGGGACGAGAGCGCGACGATTAAAGATGGGAATTATTGTCATCCAAGAAAGTTGTAATTATTCAATTCGAAAACAGTTCAAGAAGCCTGCATACAATTTTTAGATTAATTACATTAATTGCATCAATTATTTAAGGAAATCAATCTGCAGAAGAGGGTAACAGATACTTTTAAAAAGGAATGTTTTTTCATCTTGTATTTTTTGTGCAAACTTTTTTTCTCAATGATTGTCGTGTAAATGAACCAAAGACTCAGCCTCAATATAGAGAATGTTTGAAAGTTGTGTGTTTATATCCTACGGCGAGCACTTCCACTTTCTCGCAATTCCAAGCAACGATATGACTGGATGAATGAACTAACAGATTTGTATCTTCCAGATCTCTAAAAAGATCAGATTTAAACCAGAGCACGTTTGATAATTACAAAATGGAACCGAGGAATTAATAAATAGCAACATCAGTTCCAGTTTCTGATACAGCAGACGAATAGAACTTGCCTGCTGAGTGTCTGAAACCCAGTTCTGTGCATTACGAAGATAGTTCCAGGTCAACATGAATCAGTCATTGGCGACGATAGAATCATTCACCATTTTCTTTCAGTAATAAACATCAGCAAGAATATCCGTTAAACTGAAAGAAAATGGCAGAAGTGATTCTTTATTTACTGCAAGGCCTTAAAACAGGCGCACCAATGATCGAACCTCCAGGATTGGAATTCTGGAAGACCCTGAAACTCGAGACATGGTGATCGTCACACGGTAGTCACCCGGTCTATCTCAACGTATCGCACAGAACTGGCGCTTTGTCAGCAAATCACTTCTTTACCATCTATAATCGCTGTCTCAGAAGAAATGCTCTTGAGTCGATGTTGAGAGATAGAGCGACTAGTTTTCTGTCTGCAGATTCGCCAAAAGACGAAGCACAGTACACCTAGAATCGATACAACAGCGAGGGCAGCCAATCCAAGGTGAAGGGGTGGTAGTCGAAAAACAATCGAACAATGTGTGAGGGCTTCATCGTAGCCCGAAGGGCAGTGAGATATTCCGTCGCACCATAAAGAGGCGTTGATGCAAGCATCTAATTCTGGACAGCGTTGCTCGCAGTCCCGTCGCAACTGAAGACCTGCAGCTGCTGAAGACATCGAGGGTCTGCAGAAAAAAATAGGTTTGGTCAAGTCATTTGATTGCATTTTGTCTATCAGTCGATTTGGTAAATCTGATATATTATTTTCAACCTTCTAGTGAGTTCAAGCCAGGTGACTGTGTAGGTGTCTGGCTCTTTGATGATAAATTCCACGGCGATGTGTTTGATTGGATCCTGACCAGGAGCCAGAACTTCTGCACTGCTACTGACGGCCCAGCCGTCGCTAAATACTTCCACTACATCATGTCTTGAACTGATCAATGGTTTGGGACACACTGATACATGAAGATGACCTCCAGTGTGGAACACTATGCGATTACTTGTGGCACACTTTGTAGAGTTTGTCATGATTACTCCATGGACTTTCACGTAGAGATATTGACCCTGGCCTGGGTCGATCATCCAGGGATGAGTTTCGCAGTTTTTCTGGAAGAAGATTCATCAGTAAGTTGATTGGGATATGTAATCCAGATCATAAAAATATAATGATTGCTAAAGTATTTTAATTTTAGAATTTGTCTAGGGTAAGGAACTGATGATGGAAGTTGATGTCTCACCTCATCTTCGTCCATTGGAGGATGGTACTTGATTTCTCCAGAAGGACCTCTTACTCTACGTTTCTGCTGGCAGTGTGCGCCCTTCTCAAAGTCCCAGGTGCCCTCAAAATGAAGATTATTGTAGTCGTCGAGTGCATCCATGGAAAGGACTGTGAAATGAACTTCGACTACACTTGAAGTTGATTTGATGTTCATTGGAAGCGATCGATTCGAGCAGAAACAGTCTCGTTGCACTGGTGGCGAGTTTGCAAAAGGCACCTCCATGAACTTCATCATGAAAGAAGAAATTACGTTTTAGTTTGATTATGTTTTATTTTGATTGTTTTTTTCTTCATTTTTCTTTTCTGAATTTTTCTCTATTAATTTTTCTCTTCCTACTTATTTACTTCTCATGATTACACTTTAATTTAAATAAGTTGAAATTCATGAAATTAAATTTTAAAGCGAATATTTATCCTAAAATTATACGATGTGAAATTTCACTGAAACTTCAATATGTCAATTAACAAAGTTTCATTTGCACGCTATGTTCCATAGATGAAACGTCCGGATCCATTCTCGAAAGTTTTGAGGTCCTCTGCAAACTTCAGGAAACTAGAAACTATTGAAATTTCAAAATGGAGAAAAAAGAGCCCCCGAGCACTATAGAAAATCATAAGACTTATCTCAGAATTTCTGGTAAAGTTTAAGAATAAAATATTAAAATAAAAGTTTAGAATCTTTGAGATATTGAAAATATACTGTTATTCAATTCTTTGTTATTTATTATACTGACTAATATAATCTTGTTGGATTGATTGTAAATTCAAGGAATGAATTCAAGGAAAAGACTGAATTCTTGAGGAAATTGTGACTGACTGACGTGCACGAACCGTGCAATATTGTACACAATATTTGATGCATCGTTGCACAGATGTGCACTCTAGATTGTTGTCATGCATCCGACGAGAAGCACAGAGACTCCTCTTTTTTATTTCCCGATTTTTCATTTCAGCCTTTCTTCTTTGAAACGTTGTTGGCTTTGAAGCAAATTTATGTCTCTTCCCCGAGGTTTAAATATGAAATATTTCCAGATAGCATTTTAGATCGACAATTACATTACTGGACAACTAAAAAAAGTCTTTGAAGAACAGTCTTTGAAGAGTGGTGCACAATTTTTAATTACAAGCAGAATACGATTTACTAAAGTGTTCATTGTACAATTAAAATTCATACAGAGGTGAATTATATAAACTAAAGAAGTATTACAGTATGTAAAGCAGAAGGTAAACGAGAAGAGATAATTACGTTAATATTACGGTTAAATAATGGAACGTAACTACTGAAAATTCAATGGCTTTATTGTCAAAGTGACAAATATTGAACGGCTGCATGTCCGATGGAAAATGAAAGCGGATTTTCTTCATTCAGTGCTATTAAACCAACTACTTGCTTTTCTACATTATATTATTGGATATTTGCGTTTTAATTCAATACTGAGTTTATATTTAATGAAAAATCAATTTAGTTTACACATTCGCGTCAATTATCAACTAGAAGGCGAATTGATTTAAAAAAGTGTTTTAATCAGTAATATTCACTTAGTTTTTATAACACTAGCAGACGATTATTTATTTAATTTAATTCTTGCAACTTTAAAATTCTTTAAAATTCTTTGAGTTCCCTAAACTTCCTTAAAAATCTCTTTAAATTTCATCGAGTCCTTTTAAAATTCAACTAAATCTTTTAAATATTAATCTTTTATTTAATATTATTAATTTTTAATCTCTTGTAATCACTTAAAATTCCTAAAAACCTCTTAAAATCCTTTAAAATCCCATGAAAAACTTTTAAATCCTTTAAAATACTTAAAATTTCAGAAAATCTTTTAAAAATCATGAAAATCTCATGAAATACTTTAAAATTCCATGCGGATCATTAAAATATTTTAAAATTACTTTTAAAAATCAAAATTTCTTAAAATACCACAAGTATCTTTAAAAATTCCACTAAATCTTTTAAATATTATACATCTATTTTTTGTAATCCCTCTAAATTCATAGAAACCTCTCGAAATCTTTTAAAATTGCTGAAAATTCTTACAGGACTTTTAAAATCCGCTATAATGTAACGAAAAACTTAAAAATCCCTTAAAAATCAAAATTTCTTAGGATTTTACTCGTTTTTGTGAATTTTTAAGGGATTTCAAGAGGTTTGTGGGAGTTTTAAGAATTTTTAACGAATTTTAACGTATTTCAAAGGTTTTCCTGGCATTTTTTGCACCATATGTTTGTTTTTCTTCTTTCAACTTCAAGTCATTAAAAAATTAATGAAATTTTGCTGAGTCAAGAGAATTTCTGAAGCTAAGGGATTTTAAATATTTTGAAATTTTGAGGTTTTTCTAAGAACTTAAGAGTTTCCAACGAATTTTAAGACATTTCAAAAGATTTCAAAGAATTTTAAGGCACCTTTAAGGAATTTTAAATATTACAATAAAATTGCCTGGAATTTAAAAATAAATCAAGAGATTTTAATAATTTTAAGGGATTTTCTGATTTTCAAAAGATTTTATAGAATTTTCAGGATATAATGGAATGTAACGAGATTTTTAAAAATTTTAATGGATTTTAAAGGACGTAACGAAGCTTTAAATGTTATCGTAGAATTTAGAGAATTTCAAAAAGTTTTTGATGGGAATATTAAGAGGTTTTCACGAATTTAAAAAGATTTCAAGCGATTTTTATGAATTTTAAAATATTTTATGAGGTTTAAAGGATTTTAAAGTTTGTCAGATAATTGTATTGAGGGATTTCAAAAGAATTTCTATACATATATGATTTTTAAAGGATTTTTTTAGAATTTTTAAGGATTTCAAGTTTTATTAAATTTCTAAGGAAATTTTATTAAATTCCTAAACAGTAATTACTTTAGATTATGATATGTTAACTTCAATCTTTATTCAAAAGTCAATCAGGTTTGAAAAAACAATTTATGCGAGAGTTTCGAGATATTTATTTATACTTTTTTTAGAAAGGAGGATTAAAGAGATGTAATACCCACCTTCAGGGAGAAACGATCCGATCCAATGCAAAGGAGACGATCGTAATCCGGACTGGATACACTTCGACAAGAGCGATTTCCATTGAACAATTTGTTGAATCGAAGTTTGACTACTTCACCTGGTTCTCCCTCGAATCGGTATATACAGCTGTGTAATTGTAATGTATTGAATTTAGTCAATTTAGAGTAGATACAAATTGATTGCAACTGCATTAGACTTAATTAAAATTTTCTGTAAAATGTTACAGAGTAAAGATATGAAAGAATGTTCTCTCGATCGAAATTTCGAAATGAACAAAGTTTTTTCATCATTTTGCGTATTATTCATTTGTAGCGTGTCATCTAAGCGAATTTTCAAATCGTTTCATGAAAGTCTCTATCATATTTGTTCTCTGTCGTAAACCAGGTTTACGATCTCTATAAAAAACCGAGAATCGCTAGCGAATCGATATTTTATGGAGTTTAAACAGAAACTTACTGTCATCCTATAAAAAGACTTGCAGAAATATTTTTTTAAGTAAGTGGCTGAAGAAAGATTGATTTGCGTCATAAATTCTTAAACACTTCTGATATTTATTCAATAGAGGAAAGTTTTTTTCGTAAGCGTAGAAATTTTCATAATATGATAAGGTACTCAAATCCATAAAGATATTAATGATTATTTGCGTTAATTGTGTGCACACAATTTTTATATCAAGGAAAGATAAAGAATTTATAGAGAAGACTTCTAAAAATAAGGGTGACCCGGGTGTTATTTGAAATGTTCCGGATTTCGTAAAAATCATATAAATCTAAAAAATTGTCAAATCATAAAAACTGAATTTTGTAATAAAACTCTTGGTACAATAAAATTCGTCGTTAAATATTCTTTACATGAAAAAACGATTGATATAAAACGATTATACGATTGATATTAAAAACAATACAACTTGTGACTTTCAGCTACTTTTTATATCAACTTCTTTAGTGCACGGTACAAATTATCATTTATTCGCAATTTGTATATAAAAGACGAATATACTACAAAAAATTTTCACTTAGGTGTCACAGTTAAAAATTAAAATGACAAGAGAAGTGTTTTTGTATCTTGCAATTCTTTGTGGTATTTCATCTCAAAGAATTAATGCGACTTTCTCAGAAGAGGGTAAGTAAAATTATTTCCTCTATAAGTATATTTTCCATTTTTGAATTTTCGTTCTCTGCCTTCCATATGGAAATCCACATCAGCGTAGATTTCTCACCTGAGAGATTAATTTATCAAATTATTTTATTATTATCTCATTTTTAATTTTATTTTTCTTGCAGGAGAATCATCGGCTATTCACGTCCGCCAAAAACGTGTACTTTATATCAATCATGATAACCCGGAAGTACAGATAAATGAAATGCCCTCCATTGTACATATTCGAAAAAATAATAGGCCTCATTGTCCAGGTACCATTCTGTCGAGACACGTTGTCCTAACTGTTGGCCATGCTGTTATGCATGATGCTATTGCGAGCTACAAGATTTATTCTGGTCATGAAAGCAGAAATTATGGTCAAGTTCACAATTTGACATCAAGAATGATATACCACGGAATTGCTTTACTCACAGTTAATCCGTCCTTCGTATTTAATGAAAATTGTCGACCCATACAACTTTATGATCACGCTTTACCGGAAAATGTTCATGGTACTGTTTATGGTTGGGGAGCCAACACTGGAATACCGTAAGTTATCAAACGTAAAAGATCATATTTTATGGGTTCATGGTCCATATGAATAACTAATCCAAAAAATTTTCCTTCTTTCGATTTCAGATCTCAGTATCATGAGAATTTAAGAGCAATCAATGTGCCGATTTTAACATATAGGCAGTGTATTAATCGGTACCGAGGTCAAATTCGGATTGGAGAAGAAAATATTTGCACTTTTGATCCAGCAGGTCTTAAAAAATGTGGTTCTGGCGACTATGGTGCTCCTTTAGTTTATATGAATCGACTTGTTGCAATTTTCTTTTGGAGAGAAGGGGGAGCAACCACAGATAATCCGGATGTTTATATAAATTTGCTGGTTCCTCATATGAGAGCTCATATCAATGAATTTACACAGAGATTTGAAGGACAACATTGAGTTTCAAAAATGCATTTGTGATTATTGGAAATAATACTAATTTAACTAAAAAAGTTTGATATTTGTTGCACTTTGTTATCATTTATTCAGTAGAAACCCTTCAAATCTCAAAATCTTCAAATCTATAGATTTGGTTGGTATCCCAATCAAAAAGAGAAGCTTTTCGAAATATTGAGCTTGTAACTTATTTCTAATCAAACTTTCAACTTTGTATGTTAGTTACAGAGAATGTTAGTTGCATGAAACTTGTAATCAACTAAATTTTCATATTTTAATGAGAACAACCGTCAGGAATATTGATAGAGACTCGCTTCTCTAAAATTCAGAAATTTGATGAAAGTTGATAATATTGAACTGAAATTAATGCTGAAACTTCATTTATTACGATAAGGGAAAGTGTTAGATTGTTAGGAAAGTTGTAGGAAAGTGTTATAAAATTAAAGAAAACAACTTACCTAATATTTTTAGATCCACCGCGACCATAAAGAAAAATATCACGTGGACTTTGAAACCTTTGATCAGGATAGTGATCGCGGTTTCGACTGTAAAAAACACGTGAACAGGGTCCACTTCCGTAAGGATCTCCATCTTGAAAAAGGTCGACGAATTCGTACAGGGCTCGAAAGTTGACAGGCCTATAAAAAATTATTACACCATGAGAAATTATTTAAACATTATTTACCACAATAAGTCCAAATTTTTTGAAATATCACTGACTATTTAATATGACATAAAATCACATTCAATTAATTAAAATACAAAACTCCATTCGTTGAACTCATCAATTTTACATAACTGTTATATTCCAAGTATTTATTTTTGTATTCCAATATTTAATATCTGCTCATATCCAATTAAATTATATGATGAAAGAAATAGAGAAAATTGATTGAAAAATATCCCATTTCGTTTCGAATTTATTATATTTTTGGAAAAGGATCCAGACTCTACTATAGGACTCTTATTTGTTTATGGGGTTTGCGTGTATATAACGTGAGCCATAAGCTATTCTGACGGTAATACCATATTTAATCGATAGTTCATCCACAAGTTGAAGGGTTTATCTATTCCTGCTTTTTTCCAGATGCAAGCTGCTCGATTTTGCGAAGGTAAGCAAGGAAGTATAATCTGCGACCTCAACCCGACCTACGTAGACTTTTTCCATTGGCTTCCTCATTCATAGGTAAATTTTGAATATATACATAAACTTCATCTGTTGCCTTAACTAGTGAGTAAAAAATAGACTTTGAAACTTATTGAAATATATTATTTGTTCCCTGAATCTTGAACACTTAAACCTGAACTTTTATGAATGCACTGAATGTTCAGTGCACTTCTGATTTCACTTGGCAGTGTGGAGGAAATAAAAAAAGTCAGGTAAAGAAAGAAAACCATTGAAACTGAAACCCTCGAGCTATGATAAAATAGAGAGCCAGAAGAACGCTTCGAGTTGGTTAGAGTCATCTTTCCAATTCCAATCGTCCCAGTGAATCGTTCTGTTCTTGTGAAATAGGCACAGAAAGTTAAAGAGGAAGTGAGAGACCAAGTTCTATTGGAAACTTGCCTGAGGGCTGTTGACTCGATCATGCGCATCTCTATGGTGAGACTGCTACCAGAGGAAACGAAGCTTTCGCCCAAGGAGCAAGGACGACTTGTATTCTGAAGAATAGCATGATCGCAAGTCCGGGGTACCTTGTCCTTGCAATATCTAGCCAACAAGGTTGCATTGTTTGCTGGTCGAGCTGACACTGGCTGAATAGGGTCACCAGCCCTTTCAACATATCGTTGACGCTCCTTCTCACTGGAATGAGAACTTTCATTAGAAATGTTTACCACTTGATGTCATATTTGCTGTCTTATTAAAAGCTAGGTATCTAATAGGTATCTAATTAATTTTCTGTATTTCTAGGTATTTAAGCTGTATCTCATCAGTGACAAAGGGTAACCGACATGAGGGGTGAATGTTCCCTCTTACCAGGATATATCGTTGCACTCAGTCAAAGGCATCATCTCTCCATCCCAAACTTTTAAGGACGTGGAGCAGTCTTCATCTGTTGCTGTTGGATTCATGTCAACGTGAAATTTCAGTATCGAGAGCCAGACACGAAACTGTGGTTGAGCCACTCTGGGTGGGGGTGGTCTTCTCCAGACGGTTCCTGGTCGTTGTTCCGGAAATTTCGGTAAAGGACGAGGTGGAGTTTGCGTTGGAGGGGCTGGACCAGCTCCTCGAAGATGATAGAGACAAGTGCTATTGCGTGGGAGTGAATGTCGAGGAGAAGTAAGGACACCACCTCCATCTCCCTTCAACCAGAATTCACATCGCTTGCCTTTCGTGTATGTTGGCGATTCAGCATCAACAAATTTCACCTGGAATGAGAGAAACATTCTTTTTCTGAAAATTAACAAGTTAATCTCAAATTCTTTATGATAATCTCTAATTCTTTATGATGATCTCAAATTCTTTATGGTAATCTCGAATTCTTTATGATAATTTCAGATATTAATTCCCTTGGCAAAATGCATAAACATGCGAGAGTTTGAAATGATGTCTGCTTGGATGAAAAAGATTGAACAAATAGTGAGTTGCGGACGTGCGAAATCATTTAAAAAGCGAATTAAACGTGATATTGATTCAACGGTAAAACGCACCTGAACCTCTAACTGAAATCCATGGAGCGAATGTGGAGGCGTTGGATGAAGAAAGGTGCCAAAAGGAGAGGTGGTGAATTCTACCAGCAGTTCCGGTCCACTGCTCGTTGCTTCAGGTACTGGCTCGCCACCACCACAGAATTTCAAAATAACTGGATCTCGAGTGGTGTAGCCATCATAAATGGTCACGTAGTCCTGTTGGAGGAGAAGAAATTCTGGCATCTTAAGTAAATAGCTCTAGTGGAAAAGCCACTTAATAATTGGATTGAAGTTTCAGACGTCTAGTCTGACAATTTTTTTTACACTGATATATTTTTTTTAAAGTTTCCTCTGTTCCGAAAACCCAAAAGTTTTATTTATTTACTAGGAGCAATTTCAGAGGAATTTTCAAAAGATTTTAAGTGATTTTAAGGAATTATGAGAGATTTTATAAGATTTTTAAAACTATAAAAGGATTTCAAGGGATTTAGAGGAATTTCAAGGGATACTAAGAGATTTTTATTGGTTTTAGGAATTCAAAGGGATTTTTAAAAGAATCAAGATAGATTTTTTTTCAGAGATTTCACAAAATTTCAAGACATTTTTACTGGTTTTAACGAATGTTAAGGATTTTAAAGAGATTTCAAGATATTTCAAGAGATTTTAATGAACTTTAAGGAATTTTGATATATTTTAAACAATTTTAAGACGTTTACAGAAGATTTAAAAGTTTTTAAAGAATTTCTGGTAATTTTAAGGGATTTTAAGGGATTCAATCTGATTTTTACTTCACATTAGAATAAATTCCTTAAAATTTCTTAAAATCACTTAAAATGTTTTGAAATTCCCTGAAATTCCTTAAAGTCTCTTAAAATTTGATCTTGAAATGTATTGAAATCTACAAAAAATTCTAAAAATCCCTTTAAATCTTGTGAAAACTCTTGAAAATCTTTAAACTGCTTTGAATTCTTTTAAAAATCCCTTCACGTTTCGTAAAATATATCTTGAAATTCCCTAAAATGAAAAATCACTTAAAATATCTATAAAATCCTTTGAAATTTCTTAAAAACTCGGGCAACGCCGGATAAATTTCTACTAGTAAATAAATAAAAACAAAATCATTTTGGAAACTTTTTAGATACTCTTAATCCAAAAAATGCAAAGAAAAAATGATAAAATAAAAATTTTCGTCAAACAGACGTCTGAAACTTTAACCGAATCAGTTAATTCGCTTCAGAAGAGAAATAAGAAAAAATGTCATTGTTATAATTCGATGCGGATTATCTACGTATATAAAACACATTTTGGTGTATGTGAAAGTCCTAAAAATATTTTTAGGACGTTCTAAAAATTCTAAAATCTCTTTATACATAAAATCCTTGAAAGTCTCTATGAGATCCCTTAAAATATTTTGAAAAACTCTTGAAATTCTTTAAAGTCCCTTGAAATTATTCTCTTTATATTCAGAATAGATTATATATATATATATATATATTTCTATCTAATTTTGTAGGGCACTAACATTTAAGAAAAGGCATACCTGAACGATATCGCAATCTTGCCACAACCGCAACTCACGAGGTGGTGGTTCTGCTTGAGTTGCTGGTCGTGCTCTTACAGCAACCAATTGACCTCGTGGTTGCCTTACTGAAATTAAAGCATGCTTTCCTCGTGGTAGTTCGGTCTGTCGGACCTGTAACAAGATTAAAATAAAAGTATTGTTTAATAATTGAAGAAATAACTTTGAAATCTTTAGTTTTCGTAAAAACAAGTTGAAAGGCATAATAAATCTGAGTTTTCTGAGTTAGAAATCAGAGGGAATGAGAATGAATAGCGCACATTAGAAGAGGGAGAAATAATGTCTTCAAATGTGATCTGTAAATGTTAAACGCACCAAAAGGAAACGATTCATTTTTACCACTCGGGGATATCGTATTCTTGGCATATCCTGGAAGGAAATTTGCTTTTTCTTAATAAATCTTATTGCAGAAGATTTATAACTATTCTGAGAATTGCAGAAACTTGGAGAAAAATCTCGTTGTATATGAATATTCAATTTCATGATCTCTTTCCTAATTTAATGTATATAACCAGAGAATATATTTGATATGACTATATGTATGTAATTCATATCATTTTTTGTAATTCGTATCAATTTTTATAATTAGTATCAATTTTTCTAATTCATATCAATTTGTATAATTCGTATTGACATCTACATATCTGTAATCTATGATGTGAAATCATTTTTCAAAAGCGATAGTTTTCGTTCCCATGAGGATTTTTAATTTTGAGCAAGAGAATGGTACCTTTGGAGTTTATGATTATTGGAAAGCACTTACTGCGTAGTAGCAGGTGAGATTTCGCGGATATAAACCGGGGAAATTCGGCGACTGCAGTCTGCACTTTTTTCGATGGCAGTCGGTGAATATTCGAGAACAGTATGTACCCTCTATGAGCTCCCCCAGAAATTGTTCAGACGCGGTCGATTTCGTTGGTTCCATGTGTTCTGCCAATTGTACAGGCACCGAGATGGAAGTATTCAAAAGCTCTGTGGAAGATCGTTCTGTTGTCACTGGTACGGTAGTAATTTGCGCCATTCCTGTCAAGTAGAAAAAGAAAACCCATTATTTATGAATATGTAACAATGATTGATTGTGTAAATATTACAACACACGTAATAAATATTAAATAAATATAAGTATAAATATTAAATAAATACACGTATAAATATTAAATAAGGTGTGAGGCGTACCTACAAAAGGATTTCCGTAACGAACAACGGCATCTGACCTTCGAATCATCTTGTATGCCATTCGAAAGTCAAAATTGAATCCTGTCTGATCCTTACTGAGCCTTAGGAGCCTAAGTGTTATAGAAACGCTGGGCGTCTCGCTATAGTATATGGCAGGACCCCAGGATGTTCCACACCACAAACCGCCGGCGTCGGGACGCTTTACTTCGGAAATCTGCAAAGATCCGTCTGGACAGCCTTCAGCTATGAAGGACACGAATTTACCTAGGGTAAAACTGTCAAACGTTAGCTGTAATCAGAATAAAAAAATGATTTATTGTATCATTTTTGTAATTTCAGATAAACGAAATTGACAAGTCTGAAAATACCAGCGATTTTAAGTGATTTTTTATAGATTCAAATTACTTCATATACATCAGGAGATTTTATTGAATTAAAGTCACTTGAAAGTCATTTGAATTCACTTAAAGAGATTTTTAATTTTTTTGCTGATTTTAGGTGATGTGAAGGGACTTTGAGTGATTTTATAGGATTTTAAGAGATTTTAAGTAATTTTACAGATTTTCAAGGGATTTTGAAGTTTTTTGTGGAATTTTAATAAACTTAAAGTAATTTTAAGTGGTTATACATAATTCGTGGATTTTTAAAGAATTTAAAAGTATTGTAAGTTATTTTAAAGAATTGTAAGCGATTTTGCAGGATATTAAATTATTTTAAAAAAGTTTAAGGGAACTCAAAGGATTTTGAGAAATTTCAAGAGTTTTTAAGGCATGTAAAGTGCTGATAAGATATTTTAAGAGATTTTTAAGTTTTCTGTGGAATTTTAATAGACTTAATGTAATTTTAAGTGGTTTTAAATAATTCATGGATTTTTAAAGAATTGAAAAGTATTGTAAGTTATTTTAAAGAATTGTAAGCGATTTTGAAGGATATTAAACTATTTTAGGAAAGTTTAAGATGCCTCAAAGGGTTTTGAGAAATTTCAAGTGTTTTTAAGGCATGTTAAGTGCTGATAAGATATTTTAAGGAATTTTTAAGTTTTTTGTGGAATTTTAAAAGAATTTAATTTAATTTTAAATGGTTTTGAAGAATTCATGGCTTTTTAAAGAATTTCAAAGTATAGTAAGTTATTTTATAGAGAATATTAAAGAATTTTGAAGTATATTAAATTATTTTAGGAAAGTTTAAGGGAACTCAAAGGATTTTGAGAAATTTCAAGAGTTTTTAAGGCATGTTAAGTGCTGATAAGATATTTTAAGTGCTTTGTAAGTTTTTTGTGGAATTGTAAAAGATTTATTTCAAATGGTTTTGAAAAATTCATGGATTTTTAAAGAATTTCAAAGTATTTTAATAGATTTTAAGTGTTTTCAATTAATGTTCAGTGATGTTAAGATATTTCAACGCATTTCAAATATTTTAAGTTATTTTAACCGATTTAACAGATTTTTAAGGGATTTTGCATAGGTTTAGTAATTTTAAAGAATTATAGAATTTTTATTTGTTATTCGTTGATCAATAAAACAATTCCTATCGCTGATTTAGTGGAACTGTGTCAATCGTGTCAATCTAGCAGAGATTAAATACCACAATAATTCGAATTGTAGGAATTATTTCGCATTTTTTATACTGTTGCTTAAATCGCGTCATGGTGTAAAATGTCCATTGTATTTTTTATCTCTCATGCCATTAAAAGGGGTACACTGAAATATTCATTCAAAATCTTCCTATATATTGCAGAATAAACGTGTAGAACCGTACACTCTCAAATATATGTGTGTAACACACATATATGTGTGTAATCTAGAAAAATATTGCATTTTGATCCAATTCGCACACGACGTGATTTATCACCACGACGCATTGTGTGGTTGCATAGTCTGGGGCAAATCAGGAATTTAATATTCGAAATGAACCAAAAGGCTTTAAATATTAACCATTTTTTGAATTAAAATGCATTAAATTCTTTTAAAATCTCAGATTATTTCTCATTTACTTTCTTTTTATAAGTTTTGCTCGAGAGCTTAAAACTCTGTTAAATCAAATCCTCTTTTTGATGGAATCGTGTAGAGAACACGAATGCGTTTGGAAATTTTACATGCGAGAGCGAATACGAATCAAGCAAAATGAGTTTCACAATAGTGTAGTCAAGAATGAATGAATGAATGAATGAATGAATGAATGAATGAATGAATGATGATAACGTGCAACACGTTTTTTCTCTCATCTGACTAGAAGCAAATTTGTTAACTGAATTACGAATTGTACGCTCTCAGCTGACGTAAAAAAGGTTTCATAAAAATCCATCTTTTGCAAAAATTGGAAAAATATTGTATGAATTTATTTCAATAGCGACAATTTGTGTCAAAGTTCGACTATCGTTTATTTTTTATAATGCTCAAGTGATTAAAATGGCTAACTGCCTTTCAATCTAAAATAAAATAAAATAAAATAAAATAAAATAAAATAAACATAGATTTTGGGAGTAATTTTCAGAATATTTATTAAAATATGTCAGCTATTGCGAAATTGTTTTTTGATTCAATTTCCCTTGATTAATAAGCTTTATTTGCTTTCCAAAGGAATAAAGACCTTTTTTTGCATTCAGAGAGAGATTTTTCAGCTTCGTTACTGTTCGTGCGGCTGGCGCAGGGAACCGCACCGGTGGCGTTATTAAAAAAATTCCAGCGCTAATTCCTCTTGAATTTGAATATTTCCTTTTTCGACTGAGTGTTGTCTGCACCACCTCTTTTCTCGCCTTCTTTTTTCTGAGTCTCGAAACTATGTAGCTGGACTGTTGAAGTTTATTCTGAGCATTTAATTTTTTGCTTACAATTTAACTTTACACGAAATAACAAAATGTAATTTAATTATTTTTGATTAAAATTGGGATAAGAAGAATTTTATTACCTGGACGATGTCACCAAAGTCACCGCCAGTTGCGTTAAACGTGATTTTGCAGAAGTAAGGCACCTTTTCTTCCTTCGGCCGGTGAAGTTCCAGGTCGTAAGTTTTCCCCACCTCTCCATAGTATGTTTTGTTGCAAGCTGCAACAAAGCCATCAGAACAAGAATTTCAATCTCTCACTGTGATTTATTTTGTTTCGCGTACGCGATTTTTCTTCTGCTGCCGCAAGGAAAACTTTTCTACGCATCACAATTCTCTTGGTTAAATCTTGCTCGAGAAGTCTGGATTTTCTGGATTTCTTATGAAGAAGGCTAAGAGTTGCGATCCGGATAATAATTTAAGGACTTAACAGGAAACATTGCGAGAGTGAAAAATCTTGTGCTCTTACGAAGTTTGGGGTCTTTTTGTAATTTCCTTAAAAAACGTGCGAGATATACTACTGGGATTTTTAATTTTAAGAATTTGGTTGAAGTTTCTGATATTTAATGACGAACTGTTTTTATTTTTTATTTTTTTTTTTGACATTTATTGGATGGAGAATATCAAAAACCGTTCCTAAGTATTTTATTTTTCTTTATTTATTAAGAGAAAATTACCCGCTGTTGTTCATAATTTTGTAAGATATTTCAAATGACTTTAAAAGGAATTTCAAGTATTTTCTTAGGGAATTTAAGTTATTTTTGGAAATTTCGAGATATTTTGACGAATTTCAATAGATTTCATAAGATTTCATAGGATTTCAAGACATCTTGAAGAATTTAATATTTTAAGTGATTTTAAGGGATTTTAAGGGATTTCGAGTGATGTCTGCTGATTTGAAGGAATTTCAATGAATTTTTCAACGAATTTTAAAACATTTTAAATGATTTTAAGAAATTTCAAGGATTTTATTCTAATTTGGAAGAAATCAAATGAAATCTCTTAAAATTCCTGCTTGTACACTGAGAAAAAAATAATCGGAAATCAATAAAATATCTGCTTTTTGAAGAGATTTATTGATTCAAAAGTATATTTCTTGATTTCCGAGTATTTTTTTCTCATATAATTTAAAAAATTTTATTTTTGATAAAATATTTTTAAATATTCTGCAATCCTTTAAAGTCTCCTTAAAATTCTTGAAATTCTATGAAATATTTTAAATCCGGTGAATATCTACGCAAGTAAATACCTAAATGAAAATTTTGGGTTTGGGGAAATTTATCATAAATTATAGTATTATTATAATTTTATAATTAAAATTGATCTTAAAATTTTGAGTTTGGGGAAATCTTAAAAAATTGTCAGACTTGACGTCTGAAACTTCAACTCAATATTTAAAGATGTTTCTAGGAATTTCAAAAGATTTCAGTGGATTTTGAGGAATTTCAATTAGGCTTCCAATAATTCTGAGAAATTTCGACGCATTTTAGGGGATTTTGAAGTTCCTTGTGGAATTAAAAAATATCTCATTGAGTTTCAAAGGATTTAGTGATATTATGCGACATTTTTGCAAAATTTCAATAGCATTATTATCGAAAATTTATTCACATTAATAATAATTTTCTGTCGGGGAAATTTGTCTCAAAATTAGAGAAAAATCAGGGAAATTGCAGGAAAATTGATTTGTGGCTTCCCTGTTACATATAATTCTACAATAAAAAGTTAATTCTACAGTAAAAGTTAATTGTGCAGTAAAATTTACTTCTATCATCAAATTCTTTAAAATTATTGAAAATCCCATGAAATCCCTTCACATTATTCAAAATCCTATGAAATCTTATGAAATTGTTTAAAATATCTGAAAATTCAATGAAATTTCTCAAAATATCATGAAATCCTTTAAAATTACTTAAAATCCCTTGAAATCTAGTTAAACACTTTTAAATTCTAGGAAAATTGACTTGTGGCCACCCTGTTACATATAATTCTACAATAAAAAGTTAATTCTACAGTAAAAGTTAATTCTATAATAAAAAGTTAATTCTACCCTAAAAGTTAATTCTACAGTAAAAGTTAAAGATTATAAACCGAAACTTTCCAACTGTACAATTGAAAATGAAAAGCAATGAAAATTCGAGAGACCAGACAAAAGAAACAGTGCAAATTAGAAATGAAGACTTTGATAGAAGCCAACTATCCATCGTGGGACGTGATGCTACGAAAAGAGAGCCATTTGTCACGAGGGTTGTATTAGTTTCAGAGTAAATTTCGACGAAAGAGAAGCAGGAACATGGCTCGACGAAAACTCATCAGCAGCTGGATATTAATTGTGGGAACGAAGTGAAATGGCATTCACTAGCTAAGCCAGTTAAAAGCCGACAAAATCTATAGGCAGTGATAGAAGTAGGTCACTCGTCAGGCGTGCATTGTAGTTAATATATACATATATATATACATATACATATATATATATATATATATA
>UCOK01014453.1:0-23524 GCA_900474325.1 Synergus umbraculus | reverse complement strand
ATATTTATTTGAAGTAACACCATTTTCATAGAAATTAATTATTTAAAAAAATTTTCTGTAAAAAAAATGGGTTACAAAAATGAATTTATATTACAAAAAAAATAGGGGACGTAACCCTTTGAAACAGAAATACTGCACACCTGATAGTCTTTTCATACAAAATATTTTGGCATTGGTTTTACTAAAAAAATATAATTATTTTTCGAGATATTGGGAAAAAACGATTTTGGAGTGTAAACTTTGGGGGTAGTTTTCACCCCCTTAAACCGTTTTTCGGCCGATAAAAAAAAACACGTATCTCATGTTTTTTGATCCTCTTTAACATATTTCAGTTTCATCAAAATCGGAGGCGGACACCCCGCGAGGTTCCCTTGTGAGAGATAGTAAGATATAGATATCACCGGACACGAGGATACACTGGTGGATAGAAAGGGATAGCCTTTTGGGTATGCAAAATGGATACTTAGAAAAGTGCTATCTCTTCCTATCTTTTTCTATCTCTTCAATTCCAGCAGCGATTTCCAGTAGGAATTTCTGTAACGTATTATTGCAATATATAAAGTCTCCACCAGCAAAGTTTTTAAGTTTTTCTCTTTTCATTGTGCATTCCTGGTGACAATAGTAATTTCTCTAAACTATTTTTCAATTTATATTATTTAAGCCACCAATCTTTGTATAATAGTTTTGAATTTGCTATTGAAGATATTATTAACATCTGCAACTCTCTGTGCTAATTTGTAAAGTCGTACTATATTTAAAGTTAGTACAAACACAGTATTTCCTCCCATTGCTTTGGCAAACAAAACTATTTCTACTATATCTTCGCTTGCCTATTGACTTTAGTGAAAATGAATATTATAATACTACATTTAACAATGAAAAGTTACTCTGTGTAGAATTTTGTATTGTTAGATTACTAAATAATCAAGGCCGTGCACCGTGCACCGCAAAAACGTCACTGCAGTTCTCCCGAATCAAACAATTCAATCCAGATGGGGAAAATACAGTATATATTGATAGGAAGAATTTTGAAAAATATCATCAGGAATCGAGCGGAAGAATGGTCGTACTTGTGTGTTATCATTCAATAATTCATTGTTCGACAATGGCCGGCCATTCTCTTTTACATGCATGCGCGATATTGGACGAAAATATGCATTCGTGCAGAGGACGGACGGTAAATCGGTCTTATCGATCGTAAAACGAGCGGCTCCATTTTCGACCCTCGTATTTGTATTATTTATCTTGTTATTACACAGTGGTAAAAATATGTGGGTGTATCGTATCTGTAAAAGCGAGCCACGTTACTTTACGAGTAACGATAGTCGATAAAAAATAGTACAATGGAGTTCAAAGGCAGTGGAAAGCTTTTTATTCACATGTGAGTAAAAAAGCGTAATGCACTCCACGGTATTGCGCTACACTTATTGTTAAAATAATACTGCTTCAACCGCTGCTGTAAAAATGGGTTATTTACTGCCTTAAAATGCTACCTTAGCTGAGTAGAACCTGAACTGCACTAAATTTTACTGCAACCGTTACATTTAACATCGGATGCAAATTATCGCGATTTCAATTTTACGCGTGTAACAGCCGTAGAAGATGTAATTATTTGAAATGGAAAATTTCAATGGTATCCTATGAAACGTATGGAACTCAATACAATTTAAATGAATTTCAAATTAATTCAACTATTCTGGATAAATAAAGAGAATTTACATAAATAAATAAAGTTAGAATTTAATTTTAATTTTTCTTGTTGAAAGTAAAAAGATAGAAATGGATAGAAAAGGATAGAAAATGATAGAGATTTTTTATCCCTCCTTGGTGTACATTTTGCATCCATCAAGCGCTATCTTTTTCTATCCATCGTTATCACTAGGCTCTATATTTTCCTATCTCTTTCTATCAATCTTTTTGAATCTCCTATTTTCTATCCCTTTTTATCTCTTGCATATCAACTCCCATCTCTTTCAATCCCCACTTCTCTTCTTCTTTCAATCTAGTGTCTGTCTATCCACGTCTATGTCTATCCATCTCCTTTTCAATCAAACTTTGCTCTATTCCTTTGAATCCATACTTCTCTATCTCTATTTATTTCTCGCCTATTACTGTCTATCTTTTTCAATCTCCTTGTTACTCAAAATTACTTTTATCTCCTTCAATCCCAACTTCTCTATTCCTTCCTATCTTTCCCCTATTCTTGTCTATCCCTTTCTATACCCTTATCAAACTCAACTCTTTCCTAACTCTTTCAATTCCTACTTCTCTATTCCTTTCTATTTCCTTCCTCTTTCAATTCCAATTTCTTTATACTTTCCTATCTCTCGCCTATTCTTATCTATCTCTTTCAATTTCCTTATCAATTTCAATTCATTCCTATCTATTTCTCGTCTATTCTTGTCTATACCTTTTTATAATATATCATTATCAATCCCAATTTGCTCCTATCTCTTACAATCCTATTCTTGTCTAGCCCTTTCTATCTACATGTCAATCTCAATTCGCTTTTATCTCTTTTAATCTCCAGTTTTCTATCTCTTTCTATCTCCATGTAAATCTACATCTACATCTTTGAATCTCCTCTTTTCTATCTCTTTCAATCCCCACTTCTACCTCTTTCAATCTAGTGTCTGTACCAGTCTATTTCTTTCTATCTCATTTTCAATAAAAAGTTTGCTCTATCTCTTTGAATCTACACTTATATATCTCTATTCTATTACAGATTGAAATGGATAGACTTGATAGTATATTTCAAGAGAGAGGAAGAGAGAGAGAGAGAGAGAGGAGGATTGAAATTAGTAGATGTGGATAGCTGTGGACATGGAGTTATGGATTTTAAAGGATAGGCATCTTAGTAGATTGTAAAAAGGATAGCAAAGGATTGAGATGATTAGATTAAGAATAGAAATGGATAGAAACCTAGTAATTGAAAGGATAGACTTGGTAATACACTTCAGAAGAGATAGGAAAGGATTGAAATGACTATACAAGGATAGACATGGATAGAATGGTAAATATTGCAATGAATATACTTACTAGTAAACTTAAATAAAGATAGAAAAGGATTGAAATGGTTATACAATGATAGATATGGATGGATTAGTAGAGATTGAAAAGGATAAGCGTTTAAAAGAGATAATTAAGGATTAAAATTATTAGATCAGGGATAGACATGAATAGGAAAGTAGGGATTGATAAAAATAGGCTTTGCAATTGATTGCGAAAGGGATAGATAAAGATTGGTGTGGATAGACGGAGAATAAAGAAAGATTAGCGTGGATAGGGAATTATTGGCAAAGATAGACGAAGGATACAGAAAGATAGAAACGAGAATCAATCATCCAAACGAGCTCTATGCCAATCTATCCCTTGTATATCTAACTCTATCCTTTTCAATCTCTTTGTTAAATCTGTAATTTATATCTTCAATCTCCTCATTTCTTTCTCGTATATCCATCTCTATCTCTTTCTATCTCTTTGTCAGTATAATCACTAAAAACGTATCTCTATCAGACCCCTTTTGTCTCTAACTTATCATATTCCTTGTTTAGCAAGTATTTTAATTTTTTTATTTTATTGCACTAATTTGAAAATCATAATTAAAATGTATATAAGTTTCATAATTTTAGTCATTACACTCGAATCTCCCAATAACGACCTACATGAATCTAAAGTCTCACTTGATACCACTTCGCATGCGTTGCGCTCCGGGATCTAATTGGTTTCTATTAGCGCGCAATTTGAAATGCTAAAAAATATTATATTATACGCAATACGCATGCGCAATTGGTGTGCCATTTGAGAAAAGAAATTTCGTCGTTATTGGGAAAGCGTCTGGTCTGAATTTCATCGTTATTGGGAGATTCGAGTGTAAAAGAAATTCAAATTGCGAGAAGAGTGACAACAATGTTGAAATGATTAGGCAGATTGAAATAGAAAAATATATATGTTATAAAAAGATTGAAATGATTGTACAAGAATAGGTATGTGTAGAAGAATAAGGATTGAAAAGAATGGGGTTTTGATAGTATACTTTGAGGTAGATAAAAAAATGTATTAAAGTGATCCAACAAAGATAGATATAGATAGAAAATAAGGATTGAAATGGATAGACTTGGTAGTATACTTCAAGAGAGTTAGAGAAGGATTGAAATCATTATATGTGGATAGAGGTGGATATGGAGGAATGGATTGAAAAGGGTAGACTTCCTAGTAGATTGTAAAAAGGATAGAAAAGGATTGAGATGATTAGAATAAGGATAAACATGGAAAGAAAGGTAGTGATTGAAAAGGATAAAGTTGGTAAAAAAACTTCAAGAGAGATAGGAAAGGAGTGAAATGACAATGTGGCGATTGAAAGAGATAGGTGTAGATGTGGATTGAAATGAAGACAGAAAGGGATAGACAGTTATATACAGAGATAGGAAGAGATAGGCGGAGATAAACAAGAGGTAGAAAGATATAGAAGGAGATAGACAAGAGATATATAGGGACAAAAAAGAGGAGATTCAAATGTGGATATATGGAGGATAGGAAATTATTGGCGAAGATAGACGAAGGATACAAAAAGACAGAAAAATTGAGATTGAAAAGGAAAGAGTTTCTTGTAGATTAAAAAAGAGATTGAAATATATGGCCATGGATAGGGATGGATACATTTGAATTCACTTTTCCCTTCTATTTCAATCCTGAAGATTGAAAAAGATTCAAATAGATATATTTTCTATCTTTTTACTTCCAACAGGGTTGAAAGAGTTGTTTTAGATATTTATGAGTTTGCAAATGTAACTGGAATAATTATTATCGAATCACTTCAGTGAGGATTTTCCGATACGTCTCTGGTTCTGTGTTCGCGATTTTCTGTAGTCTCGCATCGCTCGACGACAGCAGGAAATAATCATTTCCGCGTTGTCGCCGACTGCGTTCGAAACTCGATCTTCGTCTCGGGTCAAATTTACCCCATGCGAAACACGCAAAAAGAAAAGTGAATGAACCGCGGTGTCGGCAAATCGAATTTTTTTCCCCCAGGAAGCGCAGACTTGCAAGGAAACAAGATGTAGCGCCACTCGAGTTCAGATAATATTTTTAAGGAAACCTCCTTCGCTAAGAGAGTTTATTATAAAATAGATAACATTTAATTCAACTTTATTCAAATATCCCATTAAGTTTTTATTCCGATGTGTAATTATTGATATTAAAAATATATTAATATTAAGGGAAGAGAAATAACAAGTCCCTCACGTAATGAGAATTCTCTACAAGTATTGCATTTACTTTTCATAGAGCCGAGTCCCTGGCACGACGCAACGTCCGATAATTACCAGCAACAGGTGATGCCAGCTTTTGCCAGTGCCACTTATTCGACCACACACGAATTGCTGCCTTTGCCTTATTTATCCAGCAATATTAAAAAAACACTGGATCTTTAATCATTGAGCTATTTTTTAATGAAATACGATTTAAAAATTAAAAATTTATCGGTACGGTAGAACGAAATATCGGTAAAACAAATTTAATTAAATGAAATTTAGAGAATGATAATTTTTTACAGAGAATATTTATAGAATATTTATAATGACTTACATAAACTATTTGTAAAATACCACAGAAAAGACTAATAATTAATTCTGCATAATCTCTTTTAGAGTGAGATTATTATTTCAACCTGTTTTATCGACCGAAATAATATTAACTGCTGGTACAGCAGAAACTTTGGTAAAACAAAATGGCAAGCATATCTGAAAGCTTTTCACATATATGTTATTTTAATACCGCGAAGATTTTCTTTAATAAGAAAATGGAAAATGTAAGAAGGAACTTCTGATAGATCTGATGTAAAATGCAAAATTTGTATCTCAACGACTTATCTTTGATGTCATTTCTCAAACTTTCATGTTCAGCTGGATCGACTGCTTTTTTAAGAAACAAGAACCGAGAAGAGTTCATCGATAATGTACTTTTGCTTCCGTCTTATATTTTCCTGCTGAGTGGAAGGTTTCCTCTTTATTTCTACGTTTTCGACTCGAGAAATCGATGAACTCAGAAAATAGTCTCACGATCATGGCAAGATCAACAAGAAAGTAGGAAATGGAGACATAATTAATTTAAAGTTTACTGATTCGTTTTCATGTCCCCAATACAGCGGGTGGCTCAACATTTCTAAACAAATAAAATTTAAATTATACGTTAATCAAAATAATTTTTGAATGGTAAAAAATTTAATTTTAAGAGTAAACAAACAAATTATCGGAAAAATTTATTTATCGATGAGAAAATATTCCGGAAGTAGGTAAATCAGATTTATCGGTAGAATACAGGAATGCTAGTTTTATCAAACAAAGAATGCTGTCTATATAGCACTTTTGGAGGTACAGAGATAGAAATCCTATCCCTTTCTATCTCCTTCTATCTGTAATATAGAAAGCGATAATAATTGTTTATCCCTTTGTAACACTCGCCTATCCCCTTTCTATCTCCATTTCAATCCATTTTCACGCTTATCTCTTTGAATTTCTTCTTTTCTATCCCTTTCTATCCACTTTTCAATCGCGTTCTCTCCTATCTCTTTCAATCCCCACTTCTCTATCTCTTTCTATCTCGGTAAATACCTGTCCATCCCTTTCTATCTTTTTTTAAATCTTAATTCGCATTTATCTCAATTAATCTTCAGTTCTCTATCCCTCTCTATCTCCATTTCAATCCAAATTCACGCTTATCTCTTTTAATCTCCGTTTTCTATCCCTTTCAATTTCTTTATCAATATAATCACTAACCTATCTCTATCAGACCCTTTTTGTCTCTAACTCATCCTAATTCACATTTATCTCTTTCAATCCCCACTTATCAATCTTTTTCTATCTGTTTATATACCTGTCTATCCCTTTGTATATTCTTCTCATACTTAATTCGCCTTTATCTTCCCTATCCATGCTAATCTATTTTTATCTTTACAACTATCTCTTTCCTTTTAAATCTCCATCTTTCTATCTTTCTGTATCCTTCGCCTATCCACGCCAATCTTTTTCTATCCCTTTCGCAATACATGGATGCAAAGTGTGCACTTGGTAGGGATAGAAAATCTCTATCATTTTCTATCTTGTCCATACCTGCCTATCTCTTTCTATCTCCTTGTCAATCGCCGTTCTCTCATATCTCTTTTAATCCCCACTTGTTTATTCGTGTCTATCTCTATCCTATTATTTATATCTTATATCTTATCCTATATATCTTTATAACTTTTTGTCAATAAAAATTCGCTCCAATTTCATTTAATCTCACTTTTCTGTCCTTTTCAATCTCTACCCTATTCTCGTTTATCTCTTTCTATTTCCTTGTCAATCAAAATTTACTGCTATGTGTTTCAATCCCCAGATTTCTGTCCTAGCCTATTTCTAAACTTATTTAAAAATATTGAATGGATAAAAGTAGGGGTGGAGATTGAAAGAGATAAAAGTGAATTATGATTGACAAGAAGATAGAAAGGGAGAGACAGGTATATGCAGAGATAGAAAGGAATAGACACACATATATATAGTGATGGAAAGAGATAGAGAAGTGGGAATAGAAAGAAATAAGAGCGAATTGAGATAGACAAAGAGGTAGAAAGGAATAGACAGGAATATGTAGAGATAAAAAGAGATAGAGAAGTGGGGATAGATAGAGATAGGAAAGAACGGCGATTGACTAAGAGATAGAAAGAGATAGATGGGGATGGACAAGAGATAGAAAGATATAGGCGGAGATAGAAAAGAGATAGAAAGGGATAGAAAAGAGGAGATTCAAAAAGATAAGCGTGGATGAGTGATATTGGTTTTCACTACATAATTCCTAAGTCTGTCATTAGCTTAATGGACTATAAAGACTTGGACTGCAAACTCGATGCGGTTTGCGTCTCTATAGAGATACAAAGGAATACAATTTATTTGCGAATAAATAAACAAAGAGATGGAAAGAGATATAGAGATAGATTGAGGGAAAGGACGAGATAAATATTATCAGACACAGGGATAGGCTGAGAGATAGGAAGAGATAGAAATTACTAGAAAGAGTTAGACTGAGGGATAGGAAGAGATAGATATTACCCCGTCACAGGGATAGACTGAGAGATAGGAAGAGATAGCGTTTTGGGGATGCAAAATGATACTTGGAAGAGATAGAAAAGTTCTATCCCTTTCTACCTCTTTAATTCCAGCAGGGTATAATAAATACTGACCACAAAACCCAAAGAAAAAGTTCTAACTTTAGAAAATAAAATATAAATATTAAAAATTAATTTATTATAGACTTTGATTCGATTTAAATTGTTATTTCTGTCATGCAATTTAATTCGATTCGCATGAATTGTATAATGAGATCGCGAGCTGAAAATGTCACAGCGAATTTAACCAATGGGAAGGCAGCACTGAATTATCGAGGATCTACGTGCATCCTGGAGCAAATGGTTAGTCGAGTAAGTAGTTCTGGGACGAAGAATCTCTGTTAAAGATTAACGAATCTCTCGATAATTCAGTGCACCAAGAAGGAGTGTATCGGGTTCGCGAAATGAAATTAGCGACTTACCGAGCGGATCACGTGCCAAAGACGAAGTCGTACTCGTAATAGGGTTATCTTAATTTAGTCTGTCTTTAGTACGAATGCAATCTTTTCTTTAATTCACGACAGGATTTCATCCAAATGTAAGAATATTCCAGATTGCGAACATCTCTTCATCTTTGTCTTTGTCTTCCTGTCAGAGTTTATGTCTGTTTTATCTACAGATGGTAAAGAAAACAAACCACGGATGGTAAAACAGATCACCCTGTTGGTAAAGCAGACATTACGTCGTTAAATCAGAAAAATTGTAAAAGTGAACAAAAATGAGGGTAAATTTGGAAAAAGGGTAAAAATGGATCGTAAAATCATTTTGAACTATTTCTCTCTCAATTTAAGCCCTCTAAACTATATTCTCTCTAACTTTCTCTCTGTATTTGTCTTGGGAACTACGACTGGGAATTCACTCTTAGAGGCTGTCAGCTTTCCTATTGGGAGATCTCGAGGAGGGTTAGATGCTATCGAAAAAGCCGATGGACATACTTGACTCGAACAAGTGGACCACGAGTCGGGGGCTGGGGGGGGGAGTCTTGTTGAACAGTCAAACGCGCAATATTTGTAATCGATACACCGACTGTTTACAAGAAAGAGAAACCAAAGTAATAATCTTCTTAGCATAGCAGGAAGGCTGAGATACAATTTTTTATTTGTTACAGAAGGAAATATTTGGAAAAAATAGTAGGTTGAAAAGAAAAGTTATAAAAAAAAAAAATTGGTCGAATGGTTATATATTTTTTTCATGGTTTTGTTTTCTCAATTTGTTTGTTTTATCCAAGCTTTTTCGACGTTACCGGAGTTCAGTTACGTTTATCAATAGACCATTTACTTTTACCGATCTCCTGTAGACTAAACAATAGTGAGGGAAATGAATTTAAGGAGATTTTCTTTAAAGAAAGATGGGAAACGAGAATCGTAACGCATATAAAATTGGTCGATAAAAAAGACTGCGAATAGACGATAATGGAGTGGGATAATGACAGTTTAGTCGTCAAGTGCACGCGTTGCCGATGCTTCTCTCAAGGTGGAATATTACGATATTACCGTATAACGATATCAACTCAACGACCTCATCCGTATCGAATCGCTATCATCCGAAAGCTTCGTGTAATGAACGTATTCACTGTTTCACGTACACTTCAGGTTATAGTGAAAAACTAAAAAAAAGAGGTTTAAGGTCATGTGATTCTTTACCATAAGAGCAATTTAGCTTTCCCATCTTTACGCTCACAATAATAAATATTTTTAACTAAAAATAGTTAGCAGAAAATATTTATTATTGTGAGCGTAAAGATGTGAGTAAAAAGTTTTAATTTTTTAAATGAAGGGTAGAGTGTCGATTTCGATATCGATTGTGACTTTCAAACCCATGTCCAATTATCGTACCTTTCGGTCGGATCTACCCGTTTATCAAAAGTTGCCTAAATGCTGGCACAACCCTTCCAATTAAAACATGCAACTAGCTCGTCACGCAATGATGAGTAACACCTCCAGTAAACCTAATTATAACGAACACTCGCTGCGGGATACGAATCTTCAAACAAGGTTCAAAACTCACGGATTGCTGAAAAATTTGATGCACAGAAATCGATATCAATTTGGAAAAAGACGAAGAATTTTTATACCCTGTTGAAAGTAAAAAGATGGAAAGTCTGTCTATTTGAATCTTTTTCAATCTTCAGGATTGAAATAGAAAAGGAAAATGAGTCCAAATGTTTCCATCTATATCCATTCCAATCTATTTCTATCTCTTCTTTAATCTAGAAGAAACTCTTTCCTTTTCAATCTAAATATTTCTATCTTTCTGTATCCTTCGTCTATTTTTGGCAATAATTTCCTATCCTCCATCTATCCATGCTAATCTTTTTTTAATCCCCGTCTATACACATCAATATATTTCTATCCCTTTCACAATCTATTGCTGGATCTATCTTCTTCAATCCCAACTTTCCTATCCATGTCTATCCCTGGTCTAATTATTTAAATCCTTATTAATCTCTTTTACACGCTTATCCTTTTCAATTTATACTAATCTATTCATATCTTAAGTTTACTAACAAGTATATCAATTTCAATCACTACCTTTCTATCCATTTCTATCCTTAATCTAATCATCTCAATCCTTTTCTATCCCCTTCGCAATCTATTGCAGCGCTTATCTTTTTCAATCTTTACTTTCCTGTCCATGTCTATCCCTGGTCTAATCATTTCAATCCTTTGCTATCTCTATTTATGTTTATTACCAAGTCTATCCTTTTCAATCACTATCTTTGATACCTTATCCATTTCAATCACTATCTATCCATGTCTATCCTTAATCTAATCATCCTAATCCTTTTCTATCCTTTTTACAATTTACTAGGAAGCCTATCCTTTTCAATCCATATTTCAAGAAAATAAAAAAATATAAAGACTTACTACCCTGTTGTAAGTAAAAAGATTGAGAAGAATAGATTTTAGAGATTTTCTATCCTCCCAAATGTGTACTTTGCATTCATGGATTGCAAAAGGGATAGAAAAATATTGGCATGGATAGACATGAATAGACGTGGATAGGCGAGGATAGACAAAGGATACACAAAGATAGAAAGATGAGGATTCAAAAAGAAAGAGATTATTGTAGAGATAAAAATAGAATCGCAAGGATAGGGAAGGATAAATTTGGATACATTTTTCTTTTTTATTTCAATGCTGAATATTGTAAATGATTCAAATAGATAGACTTTCTATCTTTTTACTTCCAACAGAGTAAGCAAGGAATGTGATAAGTTAGAGGCAAAAGGGGTATGATAGAGATAGGTTGTTAGTGATTATACTGACAAAAAGATTGAAAGGGATAGAGAAGGATAGATGAGAAATAAATGAGAAGATTGAAGATATAAGTTATAGATTTTACAAAGAGATTGAAAAGGATAGAGTAAGATAGAGCTCCTTTGGATGAATGATTTCTTATAAGTAAGTTAAAAACTATGAAGATTCTGCTTATAATTAACACATTAATCGTTTTGTCTATTTTTTAAAGAAATTATTGCAAAAAAATTTTAAATATATACGTTTAATAAAAATAGCAATAAATTTTGAAATATTTAACATGTTAAAAGTTTCTTGGACTCATTTTAAAGGCACATTTTTTTATAATCTGACAAACTTATTGGTATAATTCAAAAATTATTACCTAACATATTAAAATTTACATTCACTTGATTTTTATTATGTTCCTATTGATCAGGAAATGGTTTTAAATTTAATCCCTTGTTCAATGCAGAGGAATCATCAAATTATATATTTTTATTGTTTATCAGATTTTATAGAAATTTAATTTTAAAAAAAGTTCAAGAAATTAAAGAAAAATATTCATTATTTTAAAAATTATTGATATTTTCACACAACTTCGTTATTTGACGTATTTTGCAATATCTTATTAAAAAATGAGACAATATCTACGTCCTAGATTAATTTTAAGCTGAATTTTGATAGCTTTTAACTTATTGGAAAGAAGAAATGTAATTTTTGATGTAATTAAATATAAAAGAATTTAAACAATAATTGCAAACTTTTTTTTAATAAAATATTTGAGCTGAAATGAAATAGACAAGGAAGGATTTGAATATGAAAAAGTTAAGCTGAGACTAAGAAAAAGAGATAGAAAGAGATAAGTTTAGAACTAGGTTGGGATATAAATTAAGGGATTGAAGCACATAGAAATGAATTTAGATTGACAAGGACATAGAAAAAGATAGATGGGGATCGGTGAGAGATTGAAGGGGATAGAAAAGTGGGGATTAAAAGAGATAGGAGAATTTTGATCGACAAGATGATAGAAAGGTATAGACGAGAATAGGCATGAGATAGAAAGGAATAGAGAAGTCGTTATTGAAAGAGATAGGAACGAATTGACTTTCATAAGGAAATAGAAAGGGATAGACAAGAATAGGAAGGAATACAGAAATGGGGATTGAAGGAGATAAGAGCGATTTTGAGTAACAAGGAATAGAGAAGTAGGGATTAAAAGAGATAGGAACGAATTGAATTTGATAAAGAAATAGAGACGGATAGGAAAGAATAGGAAGGAATAGAGAAGTAGGGATTGAAGGAGATAAGAGCGATTTTGAGTAACAAGGAATAGAGATGTAGGGATTAAAATAGATAGGAACGAATTTACTTTGATAAGGAAATAGAAAGGGATAGGAAAGAATAGGAAGGAATAGAGAAGTAGGGATTGAAGGAGATAAGAGTGATTTTGAGTATCAAAGAGATAGAAAGAGATGGATTGTAATAGGCGAGAAATAAATAGAGATAGAGAAGTGCGGATTCAAAGAGATAGAGCAAACTATGATTGAAAAGGAGATAGAAAGAGATAGACGGGGATAGGCAATAGATTGAAAGAGCTAGAGAAGTAGGTATTGAAAGAGATTCTCATGGATGTAGATAATCAAGAGATAAAAAGGAATAGAAAAGAGGAGTTTTAAAGAGAAAGAGTAAACTTGGATCGAAAGAGATAGAAGTGGATGTAGATAAGCAAGAGATAAAATGGCATAGAAAGGGATAGGATTTCTATCTCTTTACTTCCAGCAGGGTACTAGAAAATATTTTGTTACATATTTTATTATGACGACAAGAACTTCCTTTTAAAAGAAAAGTAATAGAGTAACTTTAATTTTTACAAGACTTTATGTCGATTTTACTGGCGGTTGGTAAAACAGAACATTAAAGTGAAATTCGAAGATTAGCCAAAAACTATCGACAAAACGGGCCTTTCTTTCCTACAAATAAAATTAAACTTCATCGCATCAAGGGAAGCGGTATATTATATTGTTTTGAAGGACTTTCGTCATACCTTGCGGGATGAATTCAGTTAAGATGTTTCTTGTAAATCGGATCACCGGCGAGCGAAGCGGTAACTAATTTAAATAGTAAGCGGCAACAAGCTTCCCCGATCCGAAACTTAACCAGCCTTCTCACTCCTCACTTGCAAAGTTATACCGGCATCCCTACCACAATTTTGACACTTTTAGTCGCTTATGAGAAACAGGCTCGAGTTCATTCTAGGCAATTTCGCTGACGTAAATCTATCTAACATCGAAAACTACACGCCAGTACTTGTCTTGTCTAATAAGTTTCTGGAATTAGTGTATTCATCAAAATTAGTATTTTTTTATTCTTTTCAATATACTAAGTCGGTAAAACAGAGTGAGATGCCGATAATACAGAAAAAAGTCGGTAAAAATCGTGATTATGGTAAAATAAAAAAAAAATTCGGTAAAATATATTGAACTTTTGGTATTTCAGAAAATTGTCGATAAAGAACTGAAGTATGATTTTAAAGACGATTCAACTCTACTTCGATAGAATAAAGCTACGAATAGAGGGAATTTTACTGATTTAGTCGTCTTTCTTTAGAATGGAATGAAGAAAGTAGGAAAACTGGAGAAAACGGAGAATTATATTTCTCAATATCCCAGATATGTACGTCAAATCTGCAACTCTATTTCTACCTAAGGTCTGCATTATTCCTAAGAATCTGGATTGGGAGCCGAGGGGAATTAATTTTTAAACTGTAGCTCTGGCGCGAGTTGGAATTGTGTGTTGAGAGAATTGATAAGGTAGGAGGAGAATTTTTCGAGTCCATTTAACGTTCATCGCGAAAATCCGTCGTCAGCAGATGGAAAGAAATTTACGTTTACTTCCTTGAGTGACACCTCCAGAGGCCGTGCTCGAGGCTGTTTCAACGTAGGATTGGCGTTTTTAATTTTCCATTTGTCCATATAGCCATAACTAAACCAACGGGACCTGCGGCGATTTGGAAATTTTAATAACTTTCGTTCACATCCTGATTTCCACTCAACACTTTCCAACTGAGGTTTACTGAAACAGAGTTTTTATTAAAAAAAGATCACAGGCGATTTTAGCAAAAAGATATTACATAATTTAGTTAATTAATTAATTAAATATATATTGGAAATTAACAGAAAATTTCTACTTTACCGACCTGAAAAAATTTTTATCTTAAATGTTATATTTTGCAAATACTTTTATAATTGTTAGAAAAATTGGACATTTGAGAATTTTTCTAATAAACTTGGCTCAGAGGTACGATCTTTTTACCTCTTCTTGGAATATTTTCGTAAAGTCTAGAGGAGTTTGTTTTTCAAACAAATACTAAGAAAATTCAAGAGCTTGAAAAGCATCCAGAGGTTCTTCTCAAAAGACTAAGAATATTTTTACTGCTTAAAGTTAATCCACTGAAAAGAAAACGTTACCCTATCTAAATTTAGATGAGTGTCGGTAAAGCAGTGCAAATAGTCTATAATATCGATAAAACAGATCGAACTGTCGATAAAGAAGAAATCAAAGTAAATAATAAAATAAAAATTATGGTGAATATAAATAGGTAAAAAAAGGTTTAAAAGTAGAATTAATCTAAATAAAAATGTTTGTAACACGAGAAAAAGGAAGTTGAAGAGTGGAATAAAATTTTCGAATAAAAAAAAGTGTAGCACGTCTTTTGTCGGGAAGAATCTACAAGATGGCGGGTTTAAGGGAACGTGGAATCTCAAGAGCTATCGTGACCACTTCTCGAAAGCGTAATATGTATTGTAGCCCCAGTCATGTCGTGATTTTCAGGGTACAGACGTAGGTGCTCCCGGGGGCGGTCACGTCTTGTACGAGATTCAATTTGCCGACAGTCCCCTGCCCCTCCCAAACCCCTCCTACCCACTTGACTTTTCTCTCTCCATCTATTGTGCCACCACGACTTCTTATCTCTTTTTTCCGTTTCCTAACTGGGATAAGGGCCAGCATAAGTGATCGAGGGGAGAAGTTCTCTACTGACCACGTACCAGTATTTCATTATTTCTTATATTTTTCATTTTTCATTATTTGGTGTAATCGTTTATTTATCCAAATTGTACAAGTTACAATAATTATCATTCTAAATCTTTATTGTTTTGAAATTCTATTACTAATTTCTTTACCATTAGTACAATCTATTTTACCGACATTTTTATCTACTTTACCGACAATGTATTTTTTACGATTTGAATTATTATTAATGGTATCCGAAGTTTAATTTTGAGATTTTTATGATCAACTGCCCTAATGTGAAATGAAATATCTAATTTTTAACAATTATTTTATATTTCATAAGAAGGAGAGGAAATTCAAATTTAGGATTCATAAATCAAAAATTCTTTATTAAATTAAAATGAGAAATGCAAGGTGGAAAGACTATTCGCTGACTCGTGCTACTGTTTCCCTAGAGTGTCTGTAGGATTAAGTAGTAACAGCCGAATTGGTCAGACGTGAGTTGCACTAGAGATTCGGTGAACAATTATTTTATTTCCTCTCTGCGGAAGTTCCTACGTCTCATGATAGCAGAGAAAATTATTTTATCGTGTAGACGTTTAATGTGATTTCTATTTTCAAATTGATTTAATGAAATAATATTTTTCAATTAAAAAAGAAAAAAAAATCATTAATAAGTAGAACTACATTATATTATTCAAACATTGTAAAGTGGATATCAGGAAAAGTAGATAAATTTTTCCGAAGGTATTCTCTATTTCTCCAATAGAATTTCATTACAAGTTTCATGGAATTTCTGCAGGATTTCAAAGCTTGTCATACAGAATTTCTATTAAAATATATTGTAAAAATTTTAATTTTATTTTATTTCTATATTCCGCATATTTTAAATTAATTTTTGTGGACATTTTCCCTGTTGGAAGTAAAGAGATAGGAATCCTATCCCTTTCTATCTCCTTCTATCTCTCGCTTATTCCTGTCTATCTCTTTCTATCTCCATCTCAATCCACATCAACGCCTATCTCTTTCAATCCCCATTTATCATTCTCTTTCTAACTCTGAACATACTTGTCAATCCGCTTCTATCCCCTTGTCAATCTCAATTCGCTTTTATCTCTTTTAATCTCCAATTCTCTATTTCTTTCCACCTACATTTCAATTTATCTTCAAGCCTATGACTATCAATCCATATTTTTCTATCTCTTTCTATCTCTCGTCTATTCCAATATATCTCTTTTTATCTCCCTCTGAATTAAAATTGCTCTTATCTCTTTCAATCTTCACTTCTCTATTCCTTTCTATCTCTCACCTATTTCTGCCTATCCCCTTTTATCTCTCACCTATTCCTGTCTATCCCTTTCTATCTCCCTGTGAATCACAATAATTTCGCTCCCAACTCTTTCAATGCCTATGTTTTATTCCTTTCTGTCTCTCGCCTATTCTTGTCTATCCCTTTATATATCCTTATCATTTTTAATTCATTCGTATCTATTTCAATACCCACTTCTCTTCTTATGTATCTATTCTTCTATCTATTCTCCTCTATTCTTGTTTACATATATCTTTCTATATCCTTAACAATTCCAATTCGCTTTTATCTCTTACAATCCCCACTCCTATATCTCTTTTCATCTCTAACCTAGTCCATTCTATCTCTTTATATATCCTTTTTCATATCAATTTGCACCTATCTCTTTCAATCCCCACATCTATATTCGATGCTATTTCTCGCCAATTCCTGCCTATCCCTTTTTATTTTTCATCTATTCCTGTTAAATCCTTTCTGTCTTCCTTTGAATCACAATAATTTCGCTGCTACCTCTTTCAATCCCCATTTCTTTATTCCTTTCTCTCTCTCGCCTATTCTTGTCTATCCTTCTATATCTCCTTATCAATTTCAATTCATTCCTATCTATTTTAATACCAACTTCTCTTCCTATCTATTGCCTATTCTCGTTTCCATATATCTTATTACATTCTTATCAATTCCAATTCGCTTCTATCTTTTACAATCCCCACTCCTATATTCCTTTCTATCTGTAACACAGTCCGTTCTATCTCTTTATATATCCTTTTCCATGTCAATTCGCACCAATCTCTTTCAAACCCCACATCTATATTCCTTCCTATTTCTCGCCTATCCCTTTGTATCTTCTTATCAATCTCAATTCGCTCCTATGTCTTTTAATTCTCACTTCTTTATTTCTCCTTATCTCTCTGCTATTCTCGTCTATACCTTTCTATCTTCTTGTTAATCAAAATTCGCTTCTATCTCTTTTAATCCCCTTTTCTATTCCTTTTAATCTCTCGCCTATGCTCATGCACCTCTTTCTATCTCCTAGTTAATCGAAATTTTCTGATATGTATTCCAATCCCCTGATTTCTGTCCTAGGCTATTTATAATCGTATCTTTTTGAACATCTTCTTCCCTGTTTCAATTTAAATCTTTTCTTTTCAAATCCATCCATATTTATCTCATTTCGGTTCAATTATTTCGTTTGAAAAAAGTGATTATACTGACAAACAGATTAAAACAGATAGACTTGTATAGGTGAGAGATAGACCGGGATAGAAATAAGGAGATTAAAAGAGATAGGTTAGTGATTATAAGGACTGACAAAGATATTAAAAAATGCACAGCTGGTTAGACGAAAGATAAATGATGAAATAGAAGATATAGATTATAGATATTAACAATGAGATTGAAAAATATAGGGTTGAATAAATAGGAGACAGATTGGGATAGAACTCTTTCAAATCAGCGATATTGGTTTTTACCGCATAATTCCTGAGTCCTTTAAGTTAATAATGGAGAAGATAGCCTTAGGGATAGAAAAAAAAGCTTTCTAGACCGAGGGATAGAAAGAGATAGATATTACCAGAAATATGAATAGACTGAGGAATAGGAAGAGATAGATATTTTAACAGACATACGGATAGACGTATAGATGGAAACACAGGGATGGACTGAGGGATAGAAAGAGATAGCGTTTGAGGATGCTAAATGGATACTTGGAAGAGATAGAAAAGTTCTATCTCTTTACTTACTATCTCTTTCTACCTTTTTACTCTCTATCTCTTTCTATTTCTTTCTATCTCATTACTATCTCTTTACTCCAAAACGTCGAATCGTTATTATTTCCCCCGCGCATTAAAAAACAATGTTAGAAGCAGAAGTCTATAACCAAAGAGGAGAACACGTACGCAACAAGCTTCATTTCGTTGAAAGTGGTGCCCTTGTTTGGACAATTTCTGTTCGAAACTGCAGAGTCGTCATGTTGAGAGCGTTGCATACAGTGATGCATCTAGGGATAGTGACATAACGAGGATCGAGGTGGACGGTTTAGTATTTAGGGTTTAGGGGCTGGTGTAGGAGTTCCGTGGGACAGGGGTGTAGGGGAGAAAGGGTGACAAGCTAGTTGTAATAACCGGATAGAAATGTTACCGCCGTTAAGCCTCCACTATTTATGATGCGTGCGTGGTCTGCTGAGGCCATCTCGATGTAGCGAGACCTGGTCCAGCCATTTGGTTCGCTATTATCCAACCAGTTTATGCGTCATACGGGCACTCAAAGGGCTCGAAAGCGTCGAATCGTTATAATTTCACCCGCGCATTTTCCCAATTCCAAAAGATCACAGTCACTCTATGGACCTTTATTTTGCTTCTATATATATACACACACACACATGACACGAGGTATACCATTTTTAAGTTTGAAGGACTGAAAGCTTTGTAATTTCAGGAAAATTTATTACTTTATATCACGCAGGCGGGTTATTAATATTATCCCATGTCTTGAAAAAGTGTAGACTCGGGAGATAATTATGCGGCCACTCGAAATGGGGTAACGTTATTATTATTCCTGGGAGCTAGTAACCGGAAATTGTGGAGTGGAGAAACTCAATTCTGTTTCTATGAAAGAGCCATTTTGTTAGGAACAATGCCTGTTTTCGGTTATCCGTTGCCCGAGACAGGAGAATGAAAAGCGTTATCGTGGAGGTTGAAACGTTGCAAAATGTGTAATCTCATGATGCCGGGTCTTTCTTGCGGAGAATGGTGCCTACGTTCCTTGCATGCTTCATTCTCCCATTGACGTACGAGCCAACGTTGAATGTTTAACTGAACTAGACTTAAATAATCATCAAAGTTATATTACCATTTGTAAATAGAAATCAAGTAGAAACTATCCCTTAATTCCCTGCTGGAAGTAAAAAGATAGAAATTATATCTCTTTCTGACTCCGTATATACCTGTCTATCCCTCTTTATATCCTTGTCAATCTCAATTAGATTTTATCTCTTTCAATCTGCATTTCTTATCTCTATCTCTCATTCCCCTATTCCATTCAATCTCTTTCTATCTTCCTCTGAATTAAAATTGCTCCTATCACTTTCTATTTTTTATCCATATCTATCCATCTCTCTCTATTTCCTTGACAATAAAATTTCTCTCATGTCTCCTTCAATCCCCACTTCTCTATCACTTTCTATTGTCAATTGTCTACTTGTCAATCTCAAATTGCTTTTATATCTCTGAATCTTCAGTTATCCATCCCTTTCTATATGCATTTTTATCCATATCCAAGATTCTCTTTAAATCTCCATTTTGTATCCCTTTATATCTCTTGTCTATCTCCATCTATCTCTTTCTATCTCTATCTCAATCCACATCAACACCTATCTTCTTTATATGTTTCTATCTTTTGTCCATCCCCGTCTATCCTTTTTCATCACCTTGTCAATTACCGTTTCCTTCTATCTCCTTCAATCCCCACTTTTCCATCCCTTTCTATCTCCTAGTCAATCTCAATTCGCTTTTATCTCTTTCAATCTGCATTTCTTTATCTCTATCTCTCCTTCCCTATCCCATTCTATCTCTTTCTATCTTTTATCCATCCCTGTCCATCTCTCCCTATTTCCTTGACAATCAACGTTCTCTCATATCTCCTTCAATCCCCACTTCTCTACCTCTTACTATCTCCGTATATACCCGTCTATCCCTTTCTATTCCCTTGTCAATCTATCAATTCTATCTTTTGCTATCTTCCTCTGAATTAAAATTGCTCCTATCTCCTTTAATCCCCACTTCTCTATCGCTTTCTAACTCCGTATATTCCTGTCTATTCCTTTCTATCTCCTTCTCTTTCTCAATTAGCTCTTATTTCTTTCAATCCTCACTTCTTTATTCTTGTCTACCTCTTTTATTTTCGTCTTTAACTTTCTATCATCTTGTTAATCAAAATTCGCTTCTATCTCTTTTAATCCCCTTTTCTATCCTTTTAAATCTCTCGTCTATGCTCATCCCTGCTAGAAGTAAAGAGATAGAAAGAGATAGAAATTTGGAAATAGAAAGGGATAGAACTTTTCAATCACTTCCAAGTATCTATTTTCTATCTTTTGTCTATCCCATCTATTCCAATGTAAGCGACTTCTTAAAATAGACTGGGATTCAATCAGGAGATTGAAACACATAGCAGTAAATTTATTTTGACAAAGAAATAGAAAGAGATAGATGAGGATAGGGGAGGGATTAAAAGGGATAGAAAAATGGGATTAAGAAAGATTAGAATGCATTTTCATTGACAAGAAGAAAAAAAGGTACCGGTGATAATAAGAGAAAGACAGAGAGGAATAAAGTGAGGATTGACAGAGAGAAGAGAGAATTAAGATTGACAAGGAGACAGAAATGGACAGACTAGAATATGCGAAAAATAGGAAAAAATATAGATGTGGCGATTGAAAGTGATAGACGTGGATGTGGATTGAAATGGAGATAGAAAAGGATAGACAGATATATACAGAGATAGAATGAGATACAGAAGTAGGAATTGAAAGAGATAGGTGTTGGTGTGGATTGAGGTGGAGGTAGAAAGGGATAGGCGGAGATAGGAAAGAGATAATAACGCATGGAAAAGAGGAGATTCAAAGATATAAGCGTGAACGTGGATCGAAACGGAGATAGAAAGGGATAGAAAACTGAAGATAAAAAGAGATAAAAGCGAATTAAGCTTGACAAGAAGATAGAAAGCGATATATAGGGGATTAAGAGACAGAAGTGAATTTTGATTAACATGAAGATAGAAAGGTATAGACGAGAATAGGACAGAGATAAGGAGAAATAAAGAAGTGGGAATTGAAAGAGATAAGAGCGAATTGAGATTGATAAGAAGATAGAACGGGATAGGCAAGAATAGGCGAGAAATAGGAAGGATATATTCCTTCCTATTTCTAGACTAGGTTAGAGATAGAAAGGAATATAGGAATGGGGATTATAAGAGATAGGAGCGAATTGGGAATAAGAAGGAGAGAGAAAGATAAACACGAGAATAGAGGAGAAACAGGAAAGAATAAAGAAGTGGGGAATGAAAGGGAGGAAATGATTGAGATTAAAAAAGGGATAGAAAAAGATAGACGAGTATAGGCGAGGAATAAAAAGGGATATAGAAGCGAGGATTGAAAGAGATGAGTGATTTTTATAGACAAGGAGATAGAAACGTATAGACGAAAATAGGCGATAGATAGGAAGAGAAGAGGGTACTGAAATAGATAGGAATGAATTGAAATTGATAAAGAGCTATAAAGGGATAGACAATAGACGAGAGATAGGAAGGAATAAATAAATGGGGATTGGAAGAGGTACATGCAAAGACAGAAAGAGCTAGAGAAGTAGGAATTCAAAAAATATAGGAGAGATCGGCGATTGCCAAGGAGATAAAGAAAGATAGATTAAGATGGACAAAAAAGATAGAAAGAGATAGAGAAGTTGAGATTGAAAGAGATAGGTGTTGATGTGGAATGAGATGGAGTTAGAAAGAGATAGGCGGAAATAGGAGGAGATAAACAAGAGATAGAAAGGAATAAGATTTCTATCTCTTTACTTCCAGCAGGGATGCATCTCTTTCTATCTCTTTCTCAATCGATATGGTTAAACGAAAGATAAATGAGGATATTGAAGGTATAGATTATAGATATTAAAAAAAGATATCTCCATGTCAATCTCAATTCGCTCTTATATCTTTCTATCCTCACTTCTTTATTTCTCCCTACCTATCCTATTTTCGTCTATACCTTTCTATCTTGGTAATCAAAATTAATTCCTATTTCTTCTATCCTCATTTCTCTATACCCTTCTATCTCTCATCTACTTCTTCCTATCTAACGTCTATTTTAGACTATACGTTTCTATCTCCTTGTCAATATAAATCAATCATCTCTTTCAATCCTAGCTTCTATATCCCTTTCTATTCCTCGCCTATACTCGTCTATCTTTTTCTATCTCTTTGTTAATCTCAATTCTTTCCTCCCTTTCAATTCCCACTTCTTTATTCTTTCCTATTTCACCTCTATTCTCGTTTATATCTTTCTATCTCTTTCTTATTCCAAATTCGTTCCTATCTTTTACAATCCCTACTCCTATATTCCTTTCTATCTCTAACCTAGTCTAGAAATAGGAAGGAATATATCTTTCCTATTTCTCATCTATTCTTGCCTATCCCGTTCTATCTTCTTATCAATCTCAATTCGCTCTTATCTCTTTCAATCCCTACTCCTTTATTTCTTCCTATCACTCACCTATTCACGTCTATACCTTTCTATCTGGTTAATCAAAATACGCTCCTATCTCTTTTAATCCCCTTTTCTATCCCTTTAAGTCTCCCGCCTATCCTAATTCATCTCTTTCTATCTCCTAGTCAATCCACATTTACTCCTATATGTTTCAATCCCTTGATTTCTGTCAGAGCCTATTTCTAAACCTATCTTTTTGAATGTCGTCTTCTCTGTTTCAATTTAACTTTTTTCTTTTCAAATTCATTCTTATTTACCTCATTTCGGTTAAATTATTTCGTTTTAAAAAAGTATTTAATAATTTAAATTAAAAGATTTGTAATTAATTGAGAGCATTTTGGAGGTGTGACCTTGGCCATATATATTTTCACAAAGAATAGGATAAGATAGAGGAAAGAGGGAATTTAATTAGATGATGATTTTTCAGTGTTATATACGTTATTTATGATTGGAATAATATGTGTGTACAAAATATTATAGTTATAAAATTATTAGTCTTGTTTATAATATGAAGATTAATAAGTTAATAAGGGAGGTATAGCCTTAGGGATAGAAAGAGATTCAAA
>UCOK01014450.1:0-15149 GCA_900474325.1 Synergus umbraculus | reverse complement strand
CTGTGTCTCTTCTATAAAAGACAGCTAATGTAGCCTCGGAGAGTTTTTTCATTTTTCGTTCTATGTTATCAAGAGAATCAAATTCATCACCAACCTTAATATTGGCATGATTATCTAGTTCATTTGCTGTGAAATTAAATAAAAGATAAAAATTAATGTATAGTAATACTAATATTTAACACCTTTATTTCTGAAATTTTAAATACCCGAAAGATAGGAAATCGAATCTAAATTGTTTAAGCAATTAATTCAAAATTGGCCAGGAAAGACAGTAAAAAGACTAAAAAGCAATATAATTTCTTGGATTGCTATATATTTAAGAATATTTCATAAATTCTTCTCTATAAATTATTATTTTACTTAATTTATTAATTTTATTTACAAGACTGTTACATTCTACATATTATTTATATTAAAAAAATCATCTTCTATTTTTCTTTTTTTTTAATCTTGAATTTAAAGAATTCTTTTATCAATAAAAATACTTAAACTCTCAATTACTTAATGATTACATTAAATAATTATTTGAAAAAATTTTCATTTTAAAAGACAGACATGAATTAAGCAACTCGAAACGATCAATACCTGGAACCTATCGCATAAACAAATGCCAATCTGTTGCTGGCCTTTGTAGAAAGTAATAAAAGTAAAGCATTTTGTGTAATAAGGTGAAAAATTACATGTACTTACGAATTTCTCCAGATTCTTTAGATTCGTCGCACATTTTTCTCACAGTATAAAATTACTCAAAACTTTCAAACCAAATCAAATCCTGTATCGCGAGCGCGCCTCTTTAGATATAAAGATCGAGCGTTTGACAAAGTCTGAACCGCTTGAACATAGCTGCTGGCTGCATGTTTTTGTTTTGCGCCAATGAAAATGAGACAAAATAGAGTCGCTCGCGAGCTCATATGAAATTGCGCGAAATTTGAACGACCTAATTGTGATTAGTGTTTGTTAGCAAAATGGATAGAAAAATATGAATTATGACCTGTCAATAAACTTAAAGCTCAACTACGAATTACGAAAGGGTTATTGATAGAAAAAAAAGAATGGTTCAATAGACAGATAAATTTTGATGTAACAAGTTAGGTTAGAAGTATCATTTACGTCACGAAAGTTTTTATACATTGTATATCTTTACAATCACTCTCGTAGAAAAAAATGCTTGCAACACAAATTTGTATTTCAAGGAGGTATACAAATTTTGTTTAAAACATTTTTTTAAATTTTGCATATTAGCTTAACTAAATTGCTCTTATGGTAAAGTTTTTTATATTCTTAAATGAAAAGAATTCATTTTTTGGCTATTAATATAACGTTTCCCTTTTTGTTCATTGAATTAATAGGATCGAATAAGTGACGAAATTCAGTAAGCGACATTGTATAAGTATCTTTAAGTGTTATTAAATTTAAATTATTTTAATTTAACATAAATAAGTAAAAATAAGAATTTAGAACCAGCATAAAAATAAAAAGATATATGAAACAAATCACATCACGTTCTCAGCTGAATACGGGCATATCTATTATTTATGTCAATAGCCGGACAAATTTAATTAAATAAATTCGTCCGGCCATTGACATTTGCTTTAGCCGGATAACTTTTTATTTAATACTTTATCCGGATACTGGCGTTCGCCAGTACTCCAAAAAATTTCTAGCCGGACGAAATACTTAGGATTAATTCATCCGTATAGCCGGACGTTTAGAAGAAATTTTGCGTCCGTCTAGCCGGACGTTTAGACACTTCGTATTTTGAATCCAACTTGTAAATTCAAAATTTGTAAATCTGTACATTTTACTTAAAACTACCGACCAGAATTGTGAAGACACTTGTTTCTTGCTAATGGTTTCAATTCCCTTAAATTTAATTATATATCAAAGATGTAATACGTCCAGGACGCTGTTACTTTGTTAATGTGTATTAGATATTAGAGTGTATTAGTAAAGTGTATTAATAATAGATAACTTGATTTTTTACGCCGAAAGAAATCTTTTACTTTTTTACATTTATAGCTTTGAATTTTAATTATTTGAAGACTTATAGATGAAGACGAATATTTTCAAAAAAAAAAAAAAAAAAAAAAAAAAAGCTTAAAATTCGATTCTCCATTATACTCAAAGAAAATTATAAATAAATATTTGTTCGCTCTGTAGCAATAATCTTTTTTCAAATATAAGTCTGCGTACAGTGCGAAAAAATATTCAGTTTCGATACTTTTTGAATAAATTAAATAATTCAAAATCTGACTTGAAAATTCAATATTTTCATTTTACTTAAAAAATATTTGAATAAGATATTTTCTCGCTCTGAGCACATAATTCTAGTTAAAAATTGATTACCTAATTCTACAGAGGGAAAAAATTCCAATTTTAATATTTGTAAAGTAAAATAAAGAAATCGAGTTTTTATATTAGAACTTGGTTCCAACACCCTTAATATTCAATTAATACATTAATTTCAACACGTTTTGATATATTGGTTGTAAGAATAAGCCCTGTAAATTTCATCAATTTATCTACAACTGTCTTTAAATTATAATTGTGTGCCCGCACTTCGATCACTTTATACTTGCGAGTTAAAACTTTAAACGCGTTTTTCTCGAAACTACTTGTTTTTGTGTTTCTTTTTTTCAAATATCGGACAGTTAATCTTCGAAACTACTCTACCGATTTCGATGTTTTTGGTCTTTTTTTGTTCGTTAAGATGTTTGGTAAGCCAATCCACCACATTTTGCCAATAAAAGTTAATTATAACACTTTTTTTTTAGCAGAGAATAGTGAAAAACAGGGGTATTATTTCAGCATTTTTTTCAAACATCTGCAATTTTTTTTTCTTTTTTTTCCGGGGAAAAATGTGGGTAGATTGTCGCGTAAGGGACCTTTCTTTTGAAGATGGCATGTTTTTTTTTTACTTTTCATATTCACCAATCCTGAGATTAAGTGTCCGCCATGGGTCAGCATTTTTTTGAGGGCTCGGCTTTTGGCGCCTCGTGGATAGTTGTTACAAAATAAAATTTTAAAAAATCAAGTATTTTTATACTTTATAAGCTTCAATTAAAAGTTTAAATAAAACCATTTTAATATTTTATACAGGGCCTGAAAAAAAATTATTGAAAATGTTGCATTTTTTAGCCTTCCAAGGTGATCACCTACCTTAAGGATTTTTATACAAATTACATTTTTCCATTTTTATGTATTTTTATAATTTTTGTAAAATTGATTTTTCGACTATAAGTTCTGGAATAATCAAAATTGAAAACTTATAAAAGGAGAAAAAATATTCTTAGTGTCGAAATGAATCGATTGATCTATAAGATTAATGTATTTAATTGAAATATTAAGATAAAATAATTTAATATTAATACATTTTTTATTTTAAAATGTGATTGATGACATTAAGATGTTCTTTACTTCGGGAAAAAAGAATGAAATATATTTTTTAGCACTTAAAAAAGCGTAAATTCTGCCTCTATGAGGAAGTAAAGTGCTCAACAGATGGCCACTAAAAATATAAATACAATTAAATGAAACACCCGAGATCGAATTCACAGCTAGTTTCTCCTGACAAGGACATTTTTTTGGACGTTCTAAAAAGGTCTAAATTTCGTGCCCACTGAGCATAGATACACATAGACATTTGTCAACTGAGGAAAGTTTAATTAAACAATTTTTAAAATATCGGTAAATGTAAGAACTAGAAACTATCCTTTATAAGGAATGAAAATTATAAAAAAATATCTTCATAAAAATTTACAAAGTGACTTCGTACTGGGCTTATATTAAGCGGGGGTTTTGATTGCTTTTAGCCTACTATACAGAAAAAATGTTATCTTTTACATACATAATTAACTTTAAGAGAATTTATATGATCATCGAAAAACAGGTTGTCTCAAAATTTTTGAATAGTAGTTTATTATAATTAAAGTATTTAGAAGTATCGGTTCATTTTTTAAATAGAATTTCCAATTTTAAACATTTGTGCGTATCATGAAAGTATTGAGGTAGTTGTGTGGGGGATATAATTCAAAATTTTACGCTCGGATATATAGATATAAGAAATTACATGTTCTCTCTTAACTATTGGTAAAAAAATTTTGACTATTTTTGGTAATTTTGATTACTGACTTCGATCTCTTTTTACATAAAATAATATATTTGTAATGATTTTATGTGATTACGAAATACTGCGAGTGATTATTGAAATTTCATGATATTTTATTAAATTTTACGGGATTTAAAAAAATTCTAAGTTTGATTAGTTTTCAGAAAATATCAAACGGTTTTGTAAGTTTGAACACCTTGCAGTGTCTCCAGATCGTGGGATTTTTCGGCCCCCACTACGACCCACGAGCTCATGCTATGTTTCTCTATCAATAGGTTCGTGACTGTTGCTAGAGAGAGACCAGTGCTCTCAAAGTTGGCTCCTTGCGCGCGCAGCTTGTGTTGGCTTCCCACTGGAGAAATTCTGCCATTGGCTGTAATGTGGCGCGTGATTTAAAATCGAAATAAATCAACCAATGGCCGAATTTCTCCAGTGGGAAGCCAACACACGCTGCGCGCGCAGAGAACCAACTTTGAGAGTACTGTCGGAGACACTGACACCTTGTAATTAAAAAAAATATGAAATTGCCTTTACAAACTTTTTAGTTTCATTTAAATCCTGTATTAAATTTTTTGAAGTTTTTGGAGTCGCTTGAAAGTAATTTTTTTGAATTTTTAAAAATTCCATGACAATTTTATTTTGCGGATTGGTAGAAATATGGACTTGTTTCGGTGGTCAGTTTTTTTTTCTGTTTAAGCTTGTTTCATTTTTTTGCCACCTATTTCTTACCTATTTCTATTTAAAAAATCACCTTTCATAAATGAATATGAATATTATCCAATTTAAATACTTCAAATGACTTCAAAATTTTTAGTTAATAGTAATTAGTGTTTGTTTTATTTGACAGTTAAGCATATTTATATATTTTAATGACGTTCGTTACAGGATGATTTACCCAGAGTGAAATTAGAAATTGAAGCAATGAAAACTTTGTTGCATAAACATGTTTGTAAACTTTACCAAGTCATAGAGACCGATTCTCATTATTTTATGGTTATTGAATATTGTTCTGGAGGAGAACTCTTTGATCACATAGGTATGTTATTTTTAGATTCAGTTGATAAACTTTTTCTTATCTGTATACCGTTTCCAAAAAAATGTAATTTTCCGTTTGTTCAAACTTTTTTTGATGATTTTATTACACAAGTTCTACTATATGAAAAGTTTTTTTAAAATCTATTTTTTGCATTATAAACCATTCATCTTGCTAATTTATTTTTTTCGATTCATGAAAAAGATTCTCGTTTTTTTTCATAACAAATCCAATCGTGCACTTGAGCGCGCATTTTTCGTATTTGAAATATTTTACGTCATTAGGCTTACTGCTCACTTCATGCGTAACCAGTGGTTACGCTGACGCACGAAGGAATAATATTATTATTATTATTATATTATTCCTTCGTGCACTGACGTCAGAAATTAAGGTAACGCTATGAAGTTAGCTGAAATGCATGTTCTTTTTGTAACCGAAATGATTCGTGATTCGTGTTAAATATTTAATACTTAGATTAAATTCTTATTACTTGGAAAGTAAAAAGCTTTTTTTAGCAACATAAATTATAATACTTTACGATAAGTTCGGTATGAATTTCAATCTTTTGCGAAGCTTTTCAACTTCCGATTATATATTTTACATTATTCTAAACGCACTAATTTTTCTTTAACTTTAGGAAATAATAACGAATATATAAAAAAAACATGTGTCTCGACAATCTTCTTTTTTGAAAAAAAATTAATTTTAGAAAATTAATAGTAGACTAATGTATATTTTCATGTTGTTTACCATTTCTTAATGTTTCAGCCAAAAATATGTATTAAAAATTAATTGAATGCATATTCTGTAAATTAAAATATTCTTTATTACTCACTTGAATATGCATTTAATTAATTTATATTTTTTATTAAAATTCATTAATTTCGACAGAATGCACATTTTTATAATTCGAAATGCCATTATTTATAATAAAAAAAATAAGAATAATCTTTTTTGAATTTGAACTGCGCGCGAATAGGAACCAATCAGATATCGAGCATAAATTGGTAGCACTGTATTACGAAACTAACCTAATTCGGCGCCATATAAATTAACAAATAAGGTAGGCTGAGTACCAAAAACCGTAAACTTTTATTAAAAGATATTTATTATTAAATATGCAATATTATATTGTGATATTTTATTTTTCTTTCGATACTTTTTCACACTCGGGATTTTGTTTTTTCGATTAAAAGATATTGTCTCTATTGAATCATTGGTACCAAATGTAAAAATCTGAGGTACGACTTTGAAAACCCCAGATCTCCTCTGATCACTGAAGTTAAGCAAAGTTGGGCGCGGTTAGTACTTGAGTGGGTGACTGCTACTGTCCATGCGTCGTATTTTTATCATTTTTAACTGTGTGCGATTGTAAAGCGGTTATACACTCGAGTCTCTCAAATGTCAACTTCCCAAATCTCAAGTTCTCCAAAGTCAAGTTATGTTTCTCCCAAATGTCAAGTTTGTATTTCTTAAATTTCACTTGAAATAACTACTGCGCGCGCTCTGCGTTCGGCATCTGATTGGTAACATGCGCAATTGATGTGCCCATAGAGAATCAAGAAATTCTTGACATTTTGGAGATTCGAGTACATGCGCAAATTCGAGAATAAATTTTATCGACTTGACGCTTACTTCATGCGTAACCAGTGGTAACGCTGACGTCAAAAATTGAGGTAACGCTATGAATTTAGCTGAAAGTATGTTCTTTTTATAATAGGAAAATTTCTTTTATGAATTTTATAAAAAATATTTTATAACCTCCATGATTTTGGCTTATTTTCATACACTCGAGTCTCTCAAATCTCAACTTCCCAAATCTCAAGTTCTCCCAAAAGTCAAGTCAAGTTTCTTCCAAATTTCAAGTTCGTTCATCTCTGGTTTTTCTCAAATTTCACTTCATAACTACTGCGCACGTTTTGCATGTGGCACCTGATTGGTTGCATGTGCAATTGATGTGACGCATGCGTAATTGATGTGACTATAGAGAATCAAGAATTTCTTGACATTTGGGAGACTTGAGTGTACCTATGGAGCGTGCGAGCAACTCGTTTTTTTCACTGTGTAAGTAGAAAGTACTTTCTACTCCCTAGGAAGTAGAAAAATTACCGTGGCGCCATCTCAACAGTTATTATTGGAACTGCTATTTCAACATCGTATTTTGTACGATTTTATGTTATAGTGGCAGTATAACTGTCACAATATAATAATAATGGTTAAAAATCAGTAATCAGTAATCGTTGATATAAAGTGCTTTTAAGTTGGTTTTTTTTTTGCTTTCAGGGTCTTAGCTCCCCGAAGCCTCACCGGAGCTTTGACCCTGGACCCCTCGATTGGCTGGTCAGCATTTTCCATCTCTGCTCTGCAGCTTCGAAAAACGAAATTGCGAAACCAGCCCACAGATAAAAAGTACCTAAATCGTAGACGGTGTTAAAAAAATATTTTTTCTTCAACATGTGCACGAAAACCACGTGTTTTCGAGCGTGTGAAGCGAGCTGAAAGTTGCTGTTTCCAGAGCAGTGAAATAAACTGAAAAAAAAACTCCTAACAGGGAAAAAAACTCGCGACAGTACTGCCTCTGACGGAGAATCTTGTAGTTACGCTATTCTAACCTCTGGAAACAGCAACTTTCAGCTCGCTTTACACGCTCTCAAACACGTGGTTTCGTGCACTTTTTGAAGAAAATATCGTATGCAACTAGGGATACAGACGTTTTTGTCTCGCGCGATGTATGCAGAACTCGTCTTTGCTCTCGGGGCGCCGTCGAGCTACGACTCGTTCTGCATGCGTCACGCTCGACAAAAAACGCCTGTATGTATCCCTTGATGCATAATATACTATTATGACTCTGGAGAGAACTACGATGAAAGAAATGTTTTCAGAACGAGTCGTAGAAACAGAAAGATCTTCCCCTAGTTATACAATGCACTATTAAGGGTATGTGTTACTTACCATATGAGCAAGTTTTTAAACCCGGGTTTTTTTTTCTACAATTTTTACATTTTCAAAAAAATTCTTGTCAACATCCGTCAAGAACGTGAACTCATATGGTAAGTAACACATGCCCTTAATCCAGGGTTGTAAATTTAATAGGGAGGTACGAAAATAAAAAAAAAATTTATATCAAAATGGAAACATACACAAAAGTTGCCTTTAAGAATAACAACCATTGCACTATTTTTAAACGGTAATTTTGACAATTTTAAAGTCAAGTCAAAAATATCTATTTTCTCTACTTTTGATCTGAATTTTCAAGGCTATTGGAAAAAGTGCCATAAAAAAGTAGTAAATCTAGAAAAATAACATCTATTTTTTGAGACTTTTTTCTTTAAAACAATCGTTTTTGTAGCAAAATTAAAAGAATTGAAAAAGATTGGCTAAAAAGTTATTTTTTTAAAATTTTCGAAATCCATGTGTATCTTTAACCTTATTTACGTAAAAAAAGCCAATTAAAAATATTAGCTATTTATAATTCTTTATAGACAAATTTCTTATTTACTTTTTTACCTTTATGGCAGTTCCCCTTGTCTTTAACATTTGTCAAAAAAAAAAAAAAAAAACTTGACTAATCTTTACCCTTAGAGGTAACTTTTATATGTATATGCTTTCATTTAAAGCGATTCAAAATTATTGCTGCTCTATTCTACTGGAAAAAGAAGGAATCCAGCAGAAAATAATTTGAAAATGAGTTCTATAATCTACCAGCTCAATTTTTATCAGTATTTTTTTATTGCAGTTGAGAAGAATAGGCTTAGTGAAACTGAGTCACGTAAGTTTTTTAGACAAATAGTATCAGCTGTGGCTTATTTACATAACCTCGGATATGCACATCGGGATTTGAAACCGGTGAGTTACATAGCATTATTACTGCACTGTTAATGTGAATTGCATCCTCTTGTTGAACAATTTTATTTAATTTCATCAACGTCAGTTTTTGTTGTCTTTGAGCCGTTGTAAGAGCTGGTAACGTAACCAGCTTAAATGAAAGATCTTTAAGCGAAATTTTGTTATTTGGATAAAGCGACTTTAAGTAGGTAAGTACTGGGTGTTGGGTCCCATGTGAAATCATAACGTAGACTCTGAGGCTTTAAATTGGATGCGCCCTTGCAGGATCTTTTAATTATGGGATCGTTTCCAATATCACGGTTGACAACTAATGCTATAGCAGAACGGTACGAGTTGAGTGTCCCGTATGCGTTTATTCCTTCCAATGAGAGTGTAAGAAAATCCAGTAGTGACGATGTTGGGGGTTCGAACTAAGGCGAAATTTCCTTCTTCTGGCAGAATTGCCACCATAACTTAATTGGCCTCGCGTACTGCTTCAATGTTGTGGAAGCGGGAGACGCCAAGATGACTCGCAAAGTTGAATTGGTGATTCCTTATAGGTGTATGCTTGCCCGATAGTGTCTGACTACAATCAGGGTAAGGCTTGTCCACATGTGATGGAAATCGCTAAAAGGAGAAGAAAGTAATTTTTTATTTGTCCTGAGGATAATTGGTTCTGAAATTCGCAATTGGTTGAACAAAGGGGACCAAGGCTAAGAAGACTAATACGGGAGAAGTACGACTCCTTCTGGGGAAAGAATCCACTCAGTTTCCCGTGAGATAAACCTTGATTCCCTATCAGCTGCAACATTATCAGCCGATTTGATGTATGATGCTGAAATCCAAAAATCTCTTTGCAAAACATTTTAGAGCGTTGAAAGCAGCTGTAAACTCTAAAAAACGTATGCTTTCTCCTTTTTGGTCGACGCTTGATTGGCCCCGTCTCGATCTGCTTCCACAAAAAGCGCCCCAACCTATCTTAGAAGCGTCTGAAAAAATGTCAGAAAAATATTTCTCATCTTTTATTGGATTACAGATTAAAAGATCAGTTATAGTCTTAATCCACAACATGGAGATATAAGGCGAATAACAGTTTTCCAATCTTTTAATTTAAATTGATTTATTACGACAAATTGATTTAGTCTTTTTAAGTTTAGAATGAATCTCTTTTCTTCATTAGACTTGTCAACTCAGAAAAAAGAAGAGAGGAATTGGTCTTTGCAAGCAATCTGTTCTTGGCTAATCTTTTGGTACTTGTCCTTTATTATTCTAGATTCAGAGTGGCACCGAAAACAAAGGACAATTAGATGGTGATGGGTATTTCTTTAAGAGTTTCTTTCTCGTTTAGTTTGTCAATCCTTTTTGTAAAATGATTGAACATTGTTTCGCCAAGAACGAATGTAAAGGTGGACCTTCCACCTTCTGATCCGGAACATTGCCCAAGAGATTCACGATATCAGGGTCAATAGAATTTTCTTTAACCTTTGCCGGCTTACCATATAATGTTTTTTTCATCTTCAATGTCTGAGAAGATTCTTTCGCGGGCTAATGTTTAGCGGTACGCTCCTCGATTCTCGGTGAGCGAGATCGAGACTCTTCGGAATTCTATTGATGAGCGGTCGAACCTCTAGGGAAACGCTCTTGCAGTCTGTTTCTTTCGGAACTTGAATGATCGGCGGGCGAACTTTTATAGGGAAACGCTCTTGCCGTCCGTTTTCTCGCTTCTGATGAATAGTGATGCTTCTGATGAATAGTGATGCTTTTCTTTTTCACGCTTCCGTCTTCTATGGTGAGAACACTCCCTCACTGGGTCGGAAATCGAACTCATCGAGTGACGCGATTCCGAACTCGCTTAACGCGACGCGAGAAATTTGAGGTTAGCTTGGTTACGCGTGTATTGTTCTTGTAAAACTTTCATTTTAGCAAGTAACTGAGCTTTTGTCGATGAACTTGGTTGTTCCACGACCTTTTGAGATGGTGAATCGGCCATATTACAAATAAAACGCGAACAAAAAATACCAAAAATTTGGAAAAACTGATAACGCGAAGTGATCATAACCGCACAACAAAAACGAATGAAGATTGGAGAATGATAGAAGGCTGCAGAGCCTCTGTATGGCGGTAAAAATGTGAATTTCTTAAATGTTTATCTTTATCACTGAAATATAATTAATTATCATGATCATTGCAAATAAGGCAATTTAAAAAGGATTGTAAATAGTAATTTGCAATTGTTTGATGTTTGTAATATATATATATATATATGCTTTAGTGAAATATATGTATATTAATTGGTTTACCTTGCATACTCTGATAAACAAATTCTTTCACTTTTCAATGAATATTATGAACAATAAAGCTGAAGCTGTTAAAGATTTCTAAAGAGATACAAACCATCGAAATCAAAACAAGAACAACATCGATGTCGACATCGATATATCGAGAGTGTAAACATTGATGTCAAACATCGATGCTTAGCCCAGTAGTCGTACCATGCAGTTAAGAAAATAATTTTTAATTTTCTCTGCATTCTTCTAAAAATAGAATATATTATATTTTATAACAAATGAGGAAAGTATGCAGTTTCATACGAGTTCCGCAAACTTCGTAAGAGTCTAATTGACTACTTTACATGTTTGAAACACACAACATTTTTTGGAACAAGTGCACCATGGCACACCACGGGGTTCAAGTTTCAGCGTCATGAGCGTACCGGAGTACTCAATCTTTATTTTCATGAATTGAAAATTCTTTCTCCACTTTTTGAGCTATATAATCTTACAGGAAAAAAACCTGAGCTTTCTTTTAAGACTAAAAAAAAGGGGGAAAAATGGGTCTCACCTCGAGGAAAAGTCAAATTTAGTTTTTACCTTCAGTTTTAAAGTTCAAATATTTTTTTTTAATGTTTACGGACAGTCCAAAGGGCGTGAAAAAATCTATTGAAACTGTAATGTGCAAAACTTTTTTTATCGATATTCAAAGAGTTATAAATATCCGAAATAAATGGAATCTATACAAAACCTAGAAATTTCATCCTCTACGCATCAGTAAATATTTGCTCAATTAGTAAAATCTTTTTCCCACTAACTATCATTTTATAGGACTACACCGTGCACAAGCTTAAGATCGATCAGACCAAGTGAAATGTCAGAGTTCTTTAAAGTTTAGTTACCTTTGCATCTGTAAAGTGCATGCCTTTATATTAAATTTCTTATCATGTTATCTTTTTTAAAATTTATTTGTAATATTATATTTATTGTGTGAATATTTCAATCAGGAGAACGTATTGCTAGACAGAGATCAAAATTTAAAGCTAATAGACTTTGGCTTATGTGCAAAACCAAAAGGTGGAATGCAAAATCATTTGTACACATCATGTGGGTCGCCTACCTATGCTGCTCCGGAACTAATACTGGGTAAAAAATATTTAGGTAATTATATATTTTTAAAAATAACTATTCATCCGCTTTACGAATTTTTTGATTACATATAAAATCTTTGTCTTTTTCGTTTCAAAATGTTGAAACGCACTTGATTTTCAAAATCATATTGCAAAAGTATGAATGTCCGACAAACAAAAAAATTTCAACCCTTTTAGTAGGCACAAAGTTTGACGACTTTTTAAGAGAGAATTCGAGATAAATACTTTTTTTAAGGTAGTGTACATGAGATTGCACTTGTCTCTGGAATTTTCCGTCTGAGGGTGTACAACCGTAAAAAACCTAATAAAAATTTTTGACGAAAGGTTAGGAGAAACTCATTGGCGTTTTGGATTTGCCTGAGCTTAAACTTTTGTACGAATTTCGCGTGCGTGAACTACCTTAATAAATAAGTGACGTTCCGCGAGGAAAGGGCAAATTTTTCAGTAGAAACGATTTAAGAGAAAGTCGATATCAAGCACTCAGAGAGTGGGTGGCAAGCCCCGGAATCTAGTTTTTCCACTTACGACTAAACCTTTTCGTTCCGTGTTCCTTGAAGCTCTCTAGTGTCTGCCACGGTCACAGAACGGAAAGTTCTGGTGGAAAGTGGAGGACCAGGATTTTTCGGGTAACCTGCAAGCATCGAAACACCTGATTCACGCCTCATTTTGCAGCTTAATAACAATTCCAACCCTAAGGTCGCTTTCCTCACAGAACGTCACATAGACTGTCAACTAATAAGTATATATAACAGTTCAGGGAATGATACTCCTCCCAAAGTAGAAAGTCTACAAATTATTTTGGAAGGTAGCGGGCTTACTCAAGCTTCAAAGGTGAGGTTTGACTCCACCTTTGTGAACGAGGATGAATTTCAACTTGTCAGCTAATTCTACAGAAATAATGGCTAAATTGCCATTCAGTATTTTTTTGAAAACTCATAATAGTCTCGATTTTTATGAAAACTCTTAACAAAGCTCGATTAGTCATGAGGTCACTGTTTGTCCTCTAGCGAGTAGACATTTCGGATTTGCAATTGCATTAGCTAAAGTTTTGCAGATTCCAGACGGCAAAGATTGTATTGAAAAAAAAATTTTTTTTACTAGGTTCTGAAGTGGACATCTGGAGTATGGGAGTCCTTCTTTATGCTCTTCTTTGTGGTTTCCTTCCTTTCGACGATAACAACATTGAGAATCTCTATAAAAAGATTCTTGTAAGTTCTTCAATATTAAATTGGATAATACTTGAATTCTAAATTTTATTTTTTTATTTTTAGAGTGGGAAATATGACGAACCGAACTGGCTTTCTCAGAGTAGTAAGAGATTAATCCGTGCCATGTTACAAACTGATCCATCTAACAGGATTACTATACAAGAATTGTGTTGCCATCAATGGATTACAACAGGATTTTTAAATCCAGTCACGTTCGTGAAGAAAACTAACGTAATCATTTTTTTTGTGAATCTTTAAGCAAACTTTTACAGAAATTTTAATACTGTTATTGGGCTTTTGGTGATTATGTAGTATGTTATACTATCTCTATGCTATTAGTAGCTGTTGACTTTTATTTCATAAGCAAGTCTTCATTAATTACGTAAAGATAAAATCAACACCTTCCTTTTGAAAGTTACATAAAAACATTTTTTTTTTCAAATACATAAAGGATCACAAAATTACTATTTCTTCAAAGAATCCAAATTAATGATAGAACTAACTGAGTGCATCTCTTACTTTAGCTAAAACACCGCTAACTCATATTACGAAAATATCTTATATTTGGGTACTCTCTTCTAAATTTTAAACAAAATAATAAATTTAAATAATAAATTTTAATAAATGTACTAGTAGAAAATATTGAATCTGAAATAGAAATTTGCTTGTTTTTCATGCTTTAAAAAATTTGATATTTCTAGTCAAGAGTTTTCTATATGTATGTCGCAGGTCGTTAGTAAAATGTGTGGACCTCTACGTCTTTAACTAACAGTTGACAAAATGTACATATAATATAAAGTGTGTTATCTGTTGTTAGTTTGAAAAGGACGAAGATGTTTTAAGTACTATGTCGGCACTGTGTGGCGAATCTGGTGAACATCTATGGAAACAAATGGTTCAGAGTAATCGTACAGAGTATAAAACAGCAACATACTTACTATTGTTGGATCGAAAACTACGTGGTCTATCTTTGAAGACTTCCACCTTCCCTAAATCACAATTGAAACAAGAATCAGTAAGAATTTATTAAAATACATTTAATTTAAAAAAAAGCTAGAAAGTTATGAAAAACAGTTCCCATGTAGTTAAACACTTTTTAAATTAAATTTGGTGTCCTTCTCTTATAAAGTCTCTTGACTTCATGTGGCAATTATCTTAAGAGCAAATTTATTTTGGCAAACATTACGCTCGCATTAATAAATATTTTTTGCTAAAACTAGACATGAAGGGAAAAAAAATTCACATTGAAAGGTTCTACAATAGAGTGATTCAAAAATGCATTGCAAAAATTTTTTTGATGCTAGAGAGTCTCGATCCCCCCAATTTTATTCGAAATCCGATAAAAAGAAAGGTCATTTTTTTTTCTTTTAAATTTTGATTTTAACACGTTAGTTCATTTTTAATTACACTAATCACAAAAATTAAAGGATATAAAAAAAGTTCCAAATTTTTGGGTGATTTTCAACATGGGATAACTTGGTGAAAAATGGTCGTACAGAAAATAAAAAAAAAGCAAATTATAGCTCTAGGTGTCTTCTTTTCAGATCTGGACTG
>UCOK01014449.1:0-14983 GCA_900474325.1 Synergus umbraculus | reverse complement strand
CCACTACATACCTAGTTGAATTTCTTGCAAAGGTTTCACAAAATATTTAATTTTAAAAGTTTTATTTACTTTTATAATTTTCTTAAAATTCATTTTTCCACTATAACTTCTCAAATATTGAAAATTTAAAGCTGGTGTAAGGGAAATGAAGATTCCTTTCATCGAGATGAATCGATTGACCTATATGATTAATGCATTTCATTAAAAAATAAGCATGTTAAAGTTAGTTGTATTTTCAAAAATTAATTTTTCGACTATAACTTTTTAAATAATCAAAATTTTGACTTGACGTAAGGAAAAAAAAATTCTTTGTGTCGAGACGAATCGATTGACCTGTATGATTAATGCATTTCATTGAGAAATAAGAAAGTTATGGTTCTATTTAATTTTGAAAAATTAGTTTAACAACTATAACTTCTCTAATATTCAAAGTTCGAAGCTGACGTAAGGGAAATAAAGATTCCTTGTGTCTTTGCGTCGAGGCGAATCGATTGACCTATAAGATTAATAAATTTCATTGAAAAATACAAAATTTGTGTTTAATTGTAATTTTCGAAAATGAATTTAATGATGATGTAAATAATGCTTAATGCTTCCTCTATGAGGAAGCAAATCATATTTGCTTACAGGAAGCAAAGTGCTCATTGAATGAGTACATAAGTTGATACAACTTCACAGCTAGTTAAGAGATTTTAAGTGTTAATGTTGTTCCCGCCTATATTTAAAGGCACCACGGGTTTATGTAACGCCACCTTGTGTGACTAAAAGATTCTAAGAACTATGTTTGTGTGTAAAAAGATCGACATTGATCGATAGACAAAGTTATATAAGCTTATATTTTATTTTACAAATACAAATTGTATCTCCTGGTTGTATTAATAAATACCATTATTAACAACAGGTTATGGGCCCAGGGAGCTTACCTACACTATTTTTGTGTTGAAATATTTTGTGAATAAAGTAAAAAGCTGTAGTGATGCATCGGATGCTAAAAGCTAACCTCAAAAACAAATTTCTAGTTTATCAAGGCGTGGCTTCATTTCTTGTTATAGAAAGCTAACCTTGAAATAAACGAAAGTTCCGTGTTTTACCGAGACGTAGCAGTAGCTCCGTATTTTTCATTCTAAAAGCTAACCTAAAAAAAAAAAAACAAAAGTGTCTTGTTTGTTGTGGTGTCGCTAAATCGTCGTCAATTCTGAAAATTGATCAAATTTGTTAAATCGAACAATTAAAAACAATGTCGGGTCACACAGTGCATATCGAAAAGTTAAGTAAAGACAATTTCGATACATAGAAGCTTCAGATGGAAGCTATCCTCATCAAAAATGATTTTTGGTCGTATGTGAATGGAACTAATGCTAGACCAGAAGAGGCTGCAGAAAATAATGAAGTAGCAATAGCAACCTGGGATAGAGCTGACCAAAAGGCTAGAGCAGACATAATTTTAGCTATGTCTCCTTCTGAATTATGTCACATAAAACATTGTGCTACATCTAATCAAGTGTGGAGAAAACTCGAGGAAGTGTATCACTCAAGAGGACCTGCTCGCAAAGCAACGTTATTAAAACAGCTATTGTTTACGAAAATGCGAGACGGTGAAAACATGATGAACCATCTTAACAATTTCTTCGGTACAGTCGATAAATTGGGCGAAATGGACATCTTAGTAACTGAAGATCTTCTTGCGATACTTTTACTTTATAATATTCCTGACAGCTATGAAAACTTTCGTTGTGCTATCGAAGCGAGAGACGATCTGCCTACGCCTGAAGCTCTGAAAATTAAACTCCACGAGGAATTTAATGCTAGGAAAGAAAAAGAAATTCAGGAAGATCAACATTCTCAGGGTGCATTTTATGCAAATTCTTTTGGAAACAAAAACAAGCCTCAGCAATATAGAAATAATTCGCAAATGAAAGTCGGTGAACCAAGTGGCAATTCGAATAGTCGAAATGGGCCTAATCCTCAAAGAAAAAATTACAAGTGTAATTTTTGTAAAAAGACAGGGCACAAAGCCGCAGATTGTTGGAAGAAGAAGAATGAAAAGCAGAGTTCTTCAAACGTCGAAGAGGCATTTGCAGCTGTCATAATTTTGGAGCCGAAGTCTAACAAAAAGGAAAATATATGGATTGAAGATTGTGCTTATCAAGGAAATTCAGTGGACTTAGCAACTGTCGAAGAAAAAGCATCGATAGCAATCGCTATGAATGCTCAGCCAACATCGAATAATGATTGGTGTGTTGACAGTGGAGCAACGTCGCACATGTGCCACGATAGGAGTAAGTTTTCAAAATTTAGTCCTGTGGATAACCAAAAGGTACGTTTAGCAGTAGATGTTACAACTGAAATTATTGGAAAGGGTACCGTTCATCTGACTGTGCAAAACGGCTGTAATCAGAAAAATATAAGGTTAGAAAATACTCTCTGTGTACCCCATCTAAAAACTAACCTCTTATCAATTTCGAAGACAACTGCAAATAATTATGATGTCAATTTCAAGAACAATCATGCAGTGGTGTTGAATCGGAAAAGAGAAATTGTCGTAGAGGCAAAAAGAAGAGGTGATCTTTATTACGTTGAAGATTTTACTGAATCCACAGCTGCAGCAAGTTCAAAAGCAAGCGAATTGGAGAAATGGCATAATCGATTGGGCCATCTCAACGAAAAGGATCTGAAGAAACTAATTTCAAAAGATATGGTTAAAGGCATCGCAATGAGTTCTTCTGAAACAATGCCATTTTGCGAAACTTGTGTTCTAGGAAAACAGAGTGCAACACCATTTCCTCAAATATCACTGACAAAAAGTGATAAACTGCTTGATCTCATTCATTCAGACGTCTGTGGGCCGATGAGAACAAAGTCAATCGGCGGTGCTATATCTTTTGCCACATTTATTGATGACAAGTCTAGGTATGTAGAAGTTTATTTTCTGAAGGCTAAGAACGAAGTCAAGAAATTTTTTATGAAGTTTAAAGCTTTAGCAGAAAACCAGACTGAGTGCAAAATAAAAACTTTAAGGACAGATAACGGACTCGAATATTGTGGAACTGAGTTTACTGAAGAAATCGAGAAAGCCGGAATTAGAAGAGAAAGAACAGTTGCTCACACGCCGCAACAAAATGGGATAGCGGAGCGGATGAACCGCACCTTAGTCGAAATGGCTAGATGTTTGTTGCTCAAATCGAATCTGCCACCGATTTTTTGGGCAGAAGCCATCGCAATCGCAGCTTACGTTAGAAATCGATGTCCTTCGAGAAGCTTAGACAATATGACACCTTTTGAAGTGAGATTCGGTCACAAGCCGGATGTTTCCAACATGCGGATTTTTGGTTGCAAAGCTTATGCTTTAAACAAAGAACCAGGAAAGAACAAACTTGGACCGAAATCAAAACCATGTGTCTTCGTAGGTTACTCGGATGAATCGAAAGCCTATCGCTTATGGGATCCCTCATCAAGGAAAATCGTCAAGAGTCGGGATGTAGTTTTCTGCGAAGATTCCAAGGGTCTACCTGAATTCAACAAACAAGATGAATTTCTAAACTTCGAGGTTTATTTCCATCCTGAAATGAATCCGAATAATGAAATAATCAGTGAAGACGAAGGTGACCAGGAACCAAAGCATCAAATCCAGGACGAAGATGATGAATCCAAAGAAGAAAACGGGTCTTTTCAACCAGCATTCGACGAAATTACGCCTACTCCAACTAAGAGGGGGCCTGGTCGCCCTACAACTTTGAAAACTGGTGGACGTGGAAGACCAAGAAAACTATATAATTTGGTGAAGATAGAAGAAGAAGTTGAGCCAGATGAGAACCACGAAATCAATATGGCAAGTGAAGAAGCAGGCAATCCAACAGTTAAAAAAGCTTTGACTGGACCCTATAAAGAAGAATGGAGAAAAGCCATGCAATTCGAATTTGATGCTCTTCAGCAAAATAATGCTTGGATCTTGGTCGAACGTCCCACTCATAAAAAGGTAATTGGTTGCAGATGGGTTTTGAGAACAAAACTAAACGCAGATGGAAGTGTGGAGAGAAGAAAGGCTAGATTGGTGGCGAAAGGGTATTCCCAGAAACCGGGAATAGATTTTCAAGAAACCTTCGCGCCCGTCGCTAGATTGAGCTCCATACGAATCATCGTAGCACTAGCTGCAGAATTAGGACTTACCTTGTATCAGCTCGACGTCGTGTTGGCTTATATAAATGGAGACCTCGACGAAGAAATATTTATGGAGCAGGCTGACGGATTCATTAAAGGGGATGAAGAAAAAGTTTACTCTTTAAAGAAATCTCTTTATGGATTAAAACAATCTGGACGGCAGTGGTTCAAGAAATTAGACCTGAAATTACAAAACTTTGGATTAAGGCCTCTAAATGGAGACAAATGTGTCTACGTAATGAAATCCGAAGATACATTCATCGTTTTAGTAGTTTACGTAGATGATATCATCATTGGAACTAACAAAGAGGACACGTACTTGGAACTAAAGAAATATTTGGTTCGTGAGTTCCAAATAAAAGATCTGGGAAATCTACATTACTGCTTGGGTATCGAGTTTAAGCAGGATCAATCTACAAATTCTGTAATTATGTACCAGCGAAAATACATAGAAGATATCCTAGTTGATTACGGAATGAGTGAATCAAAGCCAATGTCAACTCCTCTCGATGGTAATAGCAAATTAACAAAGCAAATGATGCCAACAACTGAAGAAGAAATCGCTGAAATGAACGAGATTCCTTACCAATCGCTAATAGGAACCTTGATGTATTTGGCAGTTTCAACGCGACCTGATATCGCTTACACTGTAAGTGTATTAAGTAAATTTAATGTTAACCCTGGAAAGGCACATTGGGTTGCAGCAAAACGTGTTTTACGATATCTAAGAAGTACAAGGAATCACGGTTTAATGTTCAAAGAGACTAACAGTTTTTTAATTGGATTCGTTGATGCTGATTGGGCTGGAGATATCGACGACAGAATATCCCACACTGGATATGTCTTCAAACTTGCTGGTGCTGCAGTGACCTGGGAAGCTCGAAAACAGAAAACTGTCGCCCTATCAAGCACGGAAGCAGAATATATGGCTTTATGCGAAGCAGCCAAAGAAACAATATATCTGCGAAATTTTCTAAAGGAAATAGGATTCTTGGAACAAGATGCTGATTCAACAGTTGTTTACTGCGATAATCAGGGTGCTGAAAAACTAATGCGTAATCCAATTCATCACTCTCGCACTAAACATATCGACATTCGGCATCATTTTGTGAGAGATGCTTTCAAACGTGGAGAACTTGATGTTAAATACATAGCCACTGACCAAATGATTGCGGACGTTCTAACCAAAAGTTTATTCGGACCTAATCATCGAAAATGTGTCAATGGACTTGGAGTATTAAATATTGTTGATTAACCCGCGTTGAGAGGGGGTGTTGTTCCCGCCTATATTTAAAGGCACCACGGGTTTATGTAACGCCACCTTGTGTGACTAAAAGATTCTAAGAACTATGTTTGTGTGTAAAAAGATCGACAGTGATCGATAGACAAAGTTATATAAGCTTATATTTTATTTTACAAATACAAATTGTATCTCCTGGTTGTATTAATAAATACCATTATTAACAACAGTTAAGAAACTTCAAGAGGTTGCTAGAAATTTTTATATGTTTATAAATTTTTATATTCACGAATTTTATCATGGATTTCAAGAAATTAATGATTTTCAAGTTTTTTGTGAACTTTTCAGGATTTTCAAGATGTTTCTAGGGATTTTAAAGGATTTCAAGGGATTTACGAGATTTCATTGGATTTTAAATAATTTTATGGGATTTAATGATATTTTGGGAGATTCGAAATAATTTTAAGCAACTTTAAAATATTTTATGAGATATTAAGTAATTTGAAGAACATTTCCCAGTGGGTAAAAAACTTCTTTAAATTTTTTGCCCACTGGGTTATTTCCAGAAATTTTAAAGGATTTGGTAAGCTTTGTGTCCTAAAAACGTCTGTGGAACATTGTATGTTTTTAGAACGTTATTCGGCCTGACTTAAGACGTTTTTAGGACGTCCTAAAAACGTCTTGAGGGATTTGTGCCCACTGAGTTATGTCGGATTTTTAAGAATTTTAAAGAATTCAACGAAATTTCATGGGATTTGATTAATTTTAAGAGATACAATGGGATTTTAAGATATTTTACGAGAATTTATGCATGGGATTTCATGAAATGTCATAGGAAATATCAAGTGAATGTACGAAGTTTAAAAGAATCTCACCAAATTTTGAAGGACAATAAAGACATTTTAAGGAATTTTATACAACTTTTGAAGATTTTTGAAATTAGATAAAGAATTACAAGATTTCATATTTCTACTAATAGCAAAAGGTGTGCTGTGCAAAAACGAGAAACTAATCGCGCGCAGAGCGCGCGGATCATAATTGCTAGTTAATATAAATTTTTCATTATTAAATAGTTGAATGGTGCAATACATATTAATATCACTGCGTCAATATCACTGCTTGACTTTTAACAAAAAATGTGCAAGAAACTACGTAAATCGTAAACGCTACAAAGTAAGAAACATGAAAGTACGTATTTTTATTCCGACTGATAGATAATCTAAAATTTAGTAAAAACGGACGACTATATATAAATCATATTATAATAAGCAGTATAAAGCTTCATAGCACGAGTCATTGAATAAAAAAAAATATGTGTATCGTAAATATTAACATGAAGAGTAAGATAGAGCTTCTTGCCGTGGTATAGGCATGCGAAAGATTAGGTTCATTTCTACTTCCAATTAGGTTCACCGTGGTAACAGATTGTCAGGCTTTGGTTTTTCTAAATACCGCTAAAACTAAACACCCCCAAGTTTCGCGCTGGGCGTATACACTAAGCGATTACGAATTCGCGATCAGACACCGTAACGGAGAGCAGATGAGGCATGTGGATGCACTGTCCCGAGCTCCTATATCCGACTATCAGTTGGAAGGGGGTTTGTTATATCGAGTGGTCAAGCGTGATAACAGAGAAGTGCAATTATATGTAATTCCGACATCCATGAGAAAAGCGTTAACCATCCGTTACCATGACTTAGCTAGCCATCTAGGGATCGACAAAGTTCTCGCAAGAATGCGTCGCTACTATTCCTTTCCGAAAATGCGTGGATATATAAAAGAACACATAGCTAGTTGTTTGCCCTGTATCGTGAGCAAGAAATCCAGAGGACGTCAGCCAGGGGAATTACACCCAATTCCGCCAGGTAACCGCCCCTTTGCGACGGTTCATTTGGACCATTTGGGTCCTTTCCCTATCGTTCCCTTCCTATACGTGCTAACAATAGTTGACAACCTCACTATGTACGTCGTACTTGAGGCCATAAAAAGTTCCGAGTCGTCGGTGACCATTAAAAGGTTCAACAAGGTTGTTGATCAATTTGGAGCGCCGAATCGAGTAATCTGTGACAGGGGTACAAGCTTCACCTCAGACGCGTTTCGTAGTTACTGCGATAAACACGGAATAAAACTAACATTTAATTCTAGTAGACACCCACAATCAAACGGTCAAGTCGAGCGCGTGAACCAATCGATCTTAGCTCCTCTTTGAGCAGGTGCTTGGGAACAAAATGAATCCGAATGGGATGTTAGGTTGAGACAAATCGCGAGAGATATTAATTGCTCGAATAATAAAACCACCGGTAAAACACCCTACGAGGCTTTATACGGGTATCTACTTTGATTCGAAGAAGGATTGATTAGGGAATTGACCGAGAACTGTGAAACCTATCGAGATCCGAAAGAACTACGCGAAGAAATAACAAAAGATATAGAAAATGCTCAAAAGGAATATAAAGAAAGGTATGATGTACGTAGAAAGTACAAAGTTACAGTCTCGTTACTGAGGTCCATATGTAGTCATTAGAACAATTCCGAGCGATACTTATTATCGCTATTGGAACGATTGTTATTGTGGAACGACGTAAATTAAGATTTCTAATAACGGCACATGTGAGCCAATTAAAGATATGGCGAGTTTCCACAATGGACGGAATCGAAAGAAATGAGATAGAAAGCGACTCCGAAAGTGACAGCGAAAATCAAATGAACGAGAACTCTTACGATCCGCATTATGACGGTAATTTAAACAATGATACTTTAAGCACGCAAACTAACGATGTAGCGATTAGGCAAAGACCAAAACGGACAATACAAAAACCCGATTACTTACAAGACTATGTATATTAGATTCATTGTTAAAAGAGGTTAAAAATTAAGTAAATAATAAGAAGATGTGAAAGTAAGCGAAAGAGGTCTGTAGTGATTTATTACTTTATTAGGTCAAACATCTGAAGAGTACCTGTGTGATAAGAAATTTTGTATTAAATAAAATTTGTATTGTTCCTAGATTCTAAATGCGATTCTAATTGCGATCATCGATGTGTAAATCTTTCGTTCATAAGTTGATTGAGTTGTAAAAGAGCCTTCGACTGTCACGAATACTTAATTTTAAATTAAGAAGCTTGAGGACAAGCTGAAGTTAGGTTGACCGAATGTTAGAAGCTAATATGTACTCAGCGTGTGAACTAAACTTTATGTGAGTACTGCGTGTGGATGTAACTTTAGATGAGATCGGTGAGGAAGAGAGAGCGTGTGATGTGTATGTAGGTATGTACTTATGTGTGTTGATATGTATCCGTATATATCCTATGGAAAATGTATTTTTTCCGGGTATCGGTCTTTGGCGCCTCGCCTTTTTTGCCTCGGAGATGAGCTCGACCAGTAGAATAAAACCATTTAACAATTTCGTGATTCACATGGCTCACGAAGATTAGTAGACCCCACAAGGGAAGGCATTAATACAGGGCACTGTACAATCATTATTTACAAGTATTATATACACAATTGAGGGGTTACATGCAATAGCAGGTTATAGAATTGTAGCGCTCAGCTTAGTTGGCCGATTTAAATATGTGTTTTAAAAAATTAAATTCAAAAAAAATTTTCAAGCTCTCAGGGGCCAACTAAACGGGGCGCTATGCAATTCTATAACTGGTTATTGCATGTAACCCCTCAATTATTGTTTAAAGTTATTATTGATTGCTTCCATTTATCAGGGATACATGATTGTTTGCGATGATGTATGTGCTTTTACGTACTTCTGTATTTTTTTATGCTTTTTACGTGCCCTTATATTTACAATTATTTACATTTTTATTGAACTAATACTTTCTTGCGATTTATTGAATTTTTGAATTGCTTTATTTTTAATATTTTAAAATTATATTATCTTAGGCTGAAGAGTCTTACACGAAAAAAACTGTATGAATGTAACAATCAGAGAAATAGTAAAATATGGTACAACTACTATTTATGGTTTCCACTACCATGATTGTGGTTGTCACAATCAAAAATATTATGTGACAAGAACCCCAGTATGTGACATCTATTCTGAAATAGTTGTGACAACTATATAATAATAGTTACCACAGATGGCTGTGGTTGTCACATAATAGTTGTGGTTGTGGCAACCACAATCGTGGTAATGGAAACCATAAATTGTAGTTGTACCATATTTTACTATTTCTCTGGTTGTTACAACTAAACAGTTTTTTGCGTGTATTAAAAGTGTGAAGAAGTCAAAAATAAGAAACATTTGGGAGAACATGGAGAAGTTATCTGACTTCCAACGGGCAATGGTTGAAATGCAATTACGAAATGTCAGTACAAGCCTTCACGGAAGAAGATTTACTGAAATCGAAACAATCCTTGGGCTATCACTGTACAAAGCTTCACCGGCGGCATACAGATTAATGTCCACTTTGTTGATAATGCCTTCGGTAACAACAGTGAAGCGAAGACTATCTGAAATCGAATTAGAAACGGGGTTTAATTCCAACATTAAAAATCTTCTAAAAACGTCTGCCGAAAATATGACGGATGTAAGAGACAAGGTTCAAATCGCGATGTGGGATGAGGCGTTTCTGTCTCTCAACGTTATATACGATCCAAAAAAGGATAAAATTATAGGATTCGAAGACTTCGGAGATCGAAGGACAAGCGAGTTTGCAGACCACGTCTTAGTTTTCATGATTCGAGGGATGCATACAAATTCGAAACTGCCTCTTTCCTACTACTTCTGTAGTTTACAAACGAAGTATGACCAACTGATGAAGTGCATCAGAGAGAATATGAGATTAATCAATGACGCTGGTTTAGACTTGCGGTGGTAAATGTATGCGACCAAGGGACTTCGAATGTGAAAGCAATTAAGGAACTAAATGTTACTTCTTTAACCACAAACCTTTTTCTTCTTTACAGAGAAAAATAAAGCGATTATCGAAGTGAATGGACAAAAAGTTATATTTTTATTCGACATGCCACATCTAGACAAAGGGGATCGTAATAACAATTTAACAAAGCATATTGAATTGGATTTCCAACGTGCCAGATCTGAGACGCTGACTGATGCTGATCGGAAGATCGTCAAGTGGGATCATTTTTACATGACCTACCTCATGGATGTCAATAGCAATACAACATACCGTTACTTGCCAAAGGTTACCGAATATCATGTTGTAGAATCAATGATTCCAAAGATGAAGGTATCGCTCGTTAGGCACGTGTACAGTCGCTCAATGAGCAAGTTTATCCAACTGGCCACAAAGTTTGATGGTGAGTATTGCAAGTTACATGGCTGTATTAAATATTTACTAATGACATTAAAATATTCGTAAAACTAACCGTACAATGGTTATACTCCTATAATTTACTTGATAATTTATAAATTTAAAGTCTCCTTAAGCAATAATTCTCAAATTCTTTTAAAATCTTTTCTGAAACCAATAATTTTTCAGCTACGAAGATTCAAATCTTTGTACTTCAGAAATTATGTATCCCATGATATTTTTCAAGAAAACTTTTTAACTCTTTTGTTGACGTATGAATTCATACATGTAATGCACGAAAATTGATTCCCGTTAAGGACATGCCTTTGACTCAAGTCGTTACGGATGAAACTTCGCACATACAGTTCTGGGTGGATGCAGTAAAAAAACTGGAGAGCATGCGCTTCGTATCCAAAGATAAACTCGAACTTCTTCCCGATCCGCCGTCTCTTGTACATTGGAGGTACAACTTGAATGCCTTGCCCGAATTCTGGAAGACTTTGAAAAGCAAGAGTTTCAAGTACATGACGACCGGATATGTTAATCAAAACACAATAAAGAATTTTTTTGGAGGAATTCGAAGTCATGGAAGACGGTACACAACTCCTAATTGTTATCAAACAGAGGGACTTATAAAGGCGCTTTTCGTTTTCAGCCTTTCAGCAAAGCACTCCATTGGAGCAAACTGCCTAGACGATGGTGGCAAAGCGTTAGGATCCTTGAAACTTTTCTCTAGAAGCAAAAATATTAATACAGAAATTTTTGGGATTAAGTCTCACGAGTTTGATGAAATGACACATCCGGAGAAATCACAAGCCGAAAAAAGGTCTTCTGCAGGAACTGCCATTCGGGTTCAATGTGCTGGAGACTTTGCAAAGCGTCTTTTTTCTAAATGTAAAGAGGCTCAAAGATGTAATGATTGTGAAAAAATTTTTTTCAATAATGACACGTTAAAACGAATTCGCTTCTTTGGCCAAAGAACATTTATTGGAGACAACATGCGTTGCTGCGCCGAGTTTTTTTGAACGAGGGTACACTCGAGCCATAAATATTGTCACACGACAATTGAAGATTTTGTGCTGGCTGCCGCATTTGCGGAGGCGATTAGTTCTTCTCCTTCAGAAAAGAATGGAATTTGAGTGGATCACGTGCAAGAAACATCGCGCGCTAATTTCCAAATAATTTATGAAATGGATCGCTATTAACTGCATATTTAGATGGTGCGACCATATTAATAGGATATTAAGAGGACGAATCCTTGTCCATTACGGCAGTTTGATAGAGAAGAAAGCACGCGAAAAGTACCTTAAAACGAAGAAAACACAGGGTGAAAATCAGAAACAGTAAGATATTTATTTAATATAAAACTTTATAATTGATACGTTTAAATTGTATCGAAACAATCTAAAGTATTTTTTATGTGCACTTTTTACAGAAAGAAACTGCAAGTTTCTTAAGCGGTTTGATATGAACATTTCTTAATGAATCAGCAAACTGAAAGTCTTATTTAAAAACTCATCATTCTGGAGGCTTTTGGGCCTGGTGGTGACGTTTCGTAAGTATAATTAGATTCCATTATTTATTTAAAAAATCATTCAAAATTATTTAATAATGTAACATTTCTTATACAAAGATTGTCTGTTCTTTTCTACATGTACATAGAAAAAAAAAGTCTTAAATCAAGCCCAAAAGTATAGTTATTGTTACAATTTAAGTCAGTTTTTGGGCTTAAAACTAACTTTAAGCCAAAAAAATTACTTCAATTGTAACAAAAACTAGACTTTTAGGCTTGATTTAAGACTTTCTTTTCTGGGAAAATAAATAAATAAAAATAAAATATATAATAAATATAATAAAATAAAATAAATAATCCAGTAAATTATAGTTCTTGAACAAACATAAATCTCATATAATTTTTAACTTTCAGGCAAACAGAAGATCCAGGTGGAATTTCATGGCGATGTGATAATTCGAGTACAAATGTTACCCACAATAATCTATGAGGGTAATCTCTAGCTATAATATGAATCATTACACAACATGCAAAAATCACTCTTACTTGTATTCAGATCAAGATTTCAATCATGAATGCGTTTGCTCTTTTCTTTATAATGATTTTCAGAATCACATAGTTTATGTCACAGTTTCTCTCAGATAGCGAGTAATTATCAGTGATATTACTTTTAAAAACAAGACTGTCTAGTACGTAATATTCGTTGAGCTACATTGAACTTATTGATAGTTTTATTTCTGTATTACTATTTGTAGATTGTCAAAATTTTTAAAAAGCAGGTATTAAAACTCTTGGTATTAATAATACACATTATTAGTTATTACTTTATATTCAAATGCATGGCATTCAAGTAATGTTACACTATAAAAAAATTTGTCTGCTAAGTTTACCACTGCCATTTGGCAATTATAAAAAAATTTGTAAATTTATTCAAAGTAGTTTTAAAAGATTTTTTAAATGTACAGTTTTGAAAATAGATAATAATTAGACTCTTGGATAGTTCTTTAAGTTAATAGGGTGACAATAAATGGAGACATCCATGCACACTCCACACTCCACACACATACACACACACACACAGTTTTTTCCACAATTTTTACTGTATCAAAAAAATAATAGTGGGCATCCGTTCAGAATACGAACACGGACGGATGTCCACTATTATTTTTTTGAAAAAGTAAAAATTGTGAAAAAAACGGGGTTATTTAAATTGGCTCATATGGTAAGTAACTCATGCCCTTAACACATTTTTCCAGGATTAAATCTGATGAATAACACAGCCACAAAAAAAAAGTGTCGTGATCTGGGGATGCGACCTATGTCTTCCTATGTATTTTGATGCGCTGTATCCGAATCCTATGTCAGAATTTGCCCTACATGTCAGCGTTTCGTCCAAACCTAACAAAAACTTGAAAAAAATAAGTATATTCAGGTCTGAGGATGAGGCATATTAATTCTGATCTTTTTCGATGCACTGAATTCGAATTAGGTTAGATTAGGTGAGTCTAGGTTAGGTAAGGTAAGTTGAAGTAAGGTCCCGTCAATTGTGAGAATGAGACTCCGTTGATACAGGCCTTAAAAATAAATTAGACTTAGAGGCAATATATCACAATTTTATATCAATTTATTGAGTTTTTTTTAGAGATTAATGTTAAAGGACAACTTCAGGGATTAATTCTGACAGCTAATTCGAATCCAGTGCATCGAAAAACATCAGAATTCATATGCCTCATCCCCAGAACTGGAAATACCTATTTTTCAAGTTTTTTGAGGTTAGGGCGAAACGTTGACGTGTAGGGCAAATTCTAACTTCGGATTCGGATTCAGCGCGTCAAAATACATAGAAAGACATAGGTGGCATCCCCAGATCACGACATTTTTTTTGTGTGGCTGCGCAATTAAGCCTGTTGCAGCATTTCACGAAAAAATGTAAACAAACACAGAAAAATAGCAAAATCTGTGGAATGCCTTAAAATCCGCCATTGTGTCCACATCTTAGCAATACGCGGTGTTTGAGGTCACAAAAATGATGTGTTTGAAGTGTCGTTTTTTTTATCGACAATCTTTTGGTTGTACGACAGGGGCTATCTGCTTATTTTCTGCAAAAAGAAATTTGTTTGGCTAAAAAGTGAATTTTTACAAGTGATGAGACGCGGGTTGAGGGGTGCGGGTAAACAGTACTTACATTTTGCCAAGTCCCTGTCCGAGCAAAAAAGGCACGGTAGGTATAGATTGGTCCATAGTTTCAGTTGGCCATAATCTCAATTGGCCACAAAATCACTAAATTTGAAAACCCCGGTGTAGTTGGATACTAGATGGCATTTTCACCAACCTATCTCCCTTCTAGCCTTTACTCACGAAGTAACATAAGGAATACGCACTCTATGGGTGCCGCTGAGAAAAATTGGCCCCGTGTTTTCCAACATTTTGAGAACTTTCTAGAACGCCCATATTTTAGCATTACAAGCGCCCCTTGCGTGAATACATACTCATGTATGTTTACAAGCTTTTTTTATTTGGTTGTGTTTGTGAGTTTGCTTGTGTTTGTGGGTTGTGCATGCATAGCAGACGACAATATTCATGTTTACTAGCTTTTCAAGCAAGGGGCGCTTGCGATGCTAAAATATGGGCGTTCGAGAAAGTTCTCAAAATGTTGGAAAACACGGAACCATTTCGGTTTACGGAGTGCGTACTCCTTATGTTACTTCGTGTCTTTACTTTAACAGTGTTTTTAAAATTTAGTAACTTATGGTAACTTTTAGTTATTTTGTGGCCAATTGAGATTATGGCCAACTGGAACTATGG
>UCOK01014448.1:0-37364 GCA_900474325.1 Synergus umbraculus | reverse complement strand
CAGATAAATATACCTTAGCATATTTTCTTTAATTTTAGAAATTTTCAATTTGATATCTCAATAAATGTAGACGTAGCGTTGCAGACAAAAAAATGTCGGTAAGGTAGAGATCGGGTAAGTCTTACATAGCCTTAAGATTTTCAGATATTACGTTAAAAAACTAATAATTAAAATTGATTGTTCATAGAAGATAAACGTAAAGAAAACGATAAGGAGCGTTTATTTACTGGCTAAAATACATTTTCTTTATTTGTTTTCAAACAAGGTATGAAGAAATAATTAATTGATTTAATAATTTGCACTGAATTTTCTCATATGGATCCAATGGTTATTTCTATTTATTTACATTAAAATAATTTCTATTTTATAGTAATTTAAATAACGCGCGCAAAGCAGCCAATCAGGTTCGTTGTGCTGCTTCTGCGCAGTACGAGGGTCTGTACTCAACCAATCAGAACAAGCAACACCTTATGGAATATTTTGTGCCACTTTCATCAAGTAAGTAGTTTTACAAAATTTTATAATTATATATTTATAAACTAATTAAATTACCTGCGAAACTCTAAGATTAATTTACAGAATAAACTCTCCCTTCTGAAATCATTTTGACATATTTTTACGTTATTTTCTCACTCAATTTTCGCATTTTCTTATTAGAATCAACGCCTTTTCTGAAAATGTTTTTTCTCCCAATGTGATGAATTGGAAAACAAAAATCAGCTGAGAAAATCCTTGATCGGAGCAGCTGGAGCAGAAGGGAGAAGGGAGAAGAGCAGAATAGGAGCAAGACGAGTTCAGGAGTTATCACGTAATTCTCGTGTACCTTTTTCCATCAGATTTTTAAATCTGTCGAGAATAAGGTGAAATGTCGATTAGAAACTTAAAAATGATCTCCCTTATGGGGCGGCAATCTGTTCGAAAAATGCATTTTTTATCTGAGCAAGAGATAAAAGCAGCTGGTGAGTAAATCATAAAATAGTATTTTAATGTGCCTTAAAATTTGGTCAAATATTACTTCATGTGTCATAATTAGAATTGAAAAAGATCACTCAAACTTGAAAGATTTGATATTAGATTTTCTAAATTTTCTCTTGCAGGGAAAATTCCCGTCAATTATCTGTAATAAAATAATAGGTATATAATCAATTTAATCTAAATAAGAAAGCAACCATGTTTAAGTCGAGACCCTCCAGGCAAATTCGTGTTACATAAGTTAATGATTTTTAAAATGATTTTCAGAAAAAAGCGCAAAAATGTGGGGTAATATGACTTACTTTGTTGCCCTCCCGTCTGTAGCAATAGCGTTGGTTACTGTTTTCATGAATCATCACGAACACGAAAGACCCGAATTTATTCCCTACGAACACCTCAGAATTCGTAACAAGGTATGTCACATAGACATCAATTTTTGTAATGTTTTCCTTAGTCTTTTTCAGGATGACCAAAAAAAAATGGATGAATTAAAGGTGGAAAAGTAGCTGCTTTCTTGGATTCAAATTCTAACTTGAAAATACAATCTGTTCGATTTACTTAAGGGGGTTGAAGCTAAAAGTTCCAGTCTAAAAACTTGATTTTTTCATTTTACCAAATTTTACTTAACAAATATTAAAATTGGAATTTGTTCTCTTCGAAGAATTAATCAATTTTGAACTATAATTATGCGTACAGAGCGAGAAACTATCTAATTGAAATATTTTTTAAGTAAAACGGAAATATTCAATGTTTGAGTTAGATTTTGAGTTCTTCGTTTTATGCAAAAAGTATCGCAATGAAATGTTTTTTCGCTCTGTAGCGCTAATCTTTATTTAAATATAAGACTGCGTATAGAGCGAAAAAATATTTAGTTTAAATACTTTTTGCATAAAACGAAGAATTCAAAATCTGTCTTCAAAATTCAATGTTTTCGTTTCACTTAAAAAATAGTTGAATTAAATATTTTCTCTCTGTACGCATAATTCTAGTTACAAATTGATTAATTCTACAAAAAGAAAAAGTTCAAATTTGAATATTTGTTGAGTAAAATGAAGAAATCGAATTTTTAGATTGGAACTTGGCTTGAACACCCTTTAACAAAAATGCAAATATTGTAATAAAGGATTTTTTCGCTCTCATTTTAAAAACAGATTTATGGACACTGAGCGAAAAAAAACTAACAGGGTGGTCATATGTCCGGGAAATATTAGAGAAGTCAGGGCAATGTCAGGGAAAATAAAAATTGACATTTATGCTAATTATGTTATTTTTGTCGTATTGCGTATATAGATTTTAGAGTTTATTGAACTTTTTTTTTTTTGAGATTCTTTGGGTTTCTAATGATTTCAAGAGGTTTCTAGGAATTTAAAGGAATTAAAAGAGATTTGTATAAGATTTAAAAAGATTTAGTGGAATTTTAAAGGACTTCATGATGTTTTAAGAGACTTTTAAGAAACTTTAGGGAATTCAAAGAATTTTCAGGAATTTTAAAGTTCCTTGTGGAAGTTTAAAGGATTTTAAAAAGCTTATAAGAATTTAAAGAAATTTTGATTTTTTAAAGTAATTTTAAGAGATTTTTATGTATTTTAAAGGATTTCACCGTTTTTAATGGAATTATGAAAGATTTTAAAAAACTTGGAAGATTTTTCAGAAATTTTAAGGGATTATAAAATATTCTCGTGGAATTTTAAAGAATTTAAAGAAATTTTTATTTTATAACAGTTATTTTAAGGATTTTTATTGAAATTTTAAAGAATCTCACAAGATTTTTATGATTTATAAAAGATTTTGTAGAATTTTATGTAATTTCAAAATCTTTTCAAGAATTTTAAGAGATCTTTACGTATTTTAAGAGATTTTAAAGTTTTTTCTGGAACTGTAAAGAATTTTAAGAAGCTTGTAAAAATTTCTTGAAATTTCAAAAATGATTTTAAAAATATGAAATATTCCTCGTGGAATTAAAAAAAATTTCAAAAATTATTTTTGATTGTTAAAGGATTTTGTGATTTTTTTGTTTCCAAGAATTTTTATTTAGAGATTTTAATGCATTTTAGGGAATTTCAAAGTTCTTTATTGAATTTTACAGGATTTCACAAGATTTTTATTATTCGTAAGAGATTTTGTAAAACTGTGAAGGATTTCACGGAATTTTAATAGATTTTCAAGAGTTTATGACATTTTATAGGATTTGAAATATGATAGGGAAATTTGAAGGAATTTAAAGATGGTTCTAGGAATTTCAAAAGATTTCAGTGAATTTTAAGGGATTTCAATAATTTTAAGAGATTTTTACGCATTATAACAGATTTTAAAATTCCTCGTGGAATTTTGAAAGTTTGCAGGAAATTTTAAGAGATTTTTAGGAATTTGAAAAGATTTTGAAGTTTTTGAGGAATTTAAAGGATTTAAAATGATTTTGAGGAATTTTAAATCAAGTATTGAAAATTTAATGGTTTTCATAAAATATAAATGAAGGAATTTCATCGAATTTTAAGATGTTTCTAGGAATTTTAAGAGTTTTCCAAGGTTGTCAGGGAAATTTGTCTGAAAGTCAGGGAAAGCAAAAAATTGAATCTTGTGGCCACCCTCTGTAATTTTAATAATTTTCGCGTAAAACTAACAGATACGTTAGGGTTAACTTTGACTTGCTCGTTTTACGCAAAAATATTAAAAGCAAACATTTTTTTTTTGCTCTAGATAGATTCCTTTCTGAAATATTACTTTTTTTATGCTGAAGAAAAGACAAGAGCGTTGGAATCAAGTGTTAAGCTCAAAATTCCATTCTCCATTTTACTCAACGAAAATTATAGATAAATATTTTTTATATAAAATGAAGAATTCAAAATCTAAGTTCAAAATTGAATATTTTTATTTTAGTTAAAAAATATATGTGAATTAGATATTTTCTCGCTCTGTGTTCATAATTCTAGTTAAAATTGATTAATTCTACAGAGGGAAAAAATTCCAAATTTAATATTTGTTGAGTGAAATGAAGAAATCGAATTTTTAGATTAGAACTTTGCTTCAACACATTTAAGGAAGATAAATATTTAGCTTAAGGGCATGTGATACGTTATCATAAGAACTAATTAGTTATACCAATTATACATTAATAATAATAGATATTTTTAGCAAATAAGAGTCAATAAACCTTCATCTCGTGTAGACGAAAGTTTATTGACTCTTATTTACTAAAAATATTTATTATTATGAATGTATAATTGGTATAACTAATTTGTTCTTACGGTAAAGTATCACATGCCCTTAATATATATATATATATGCTAGAAATACAACCATTTAGTCGTTTAAGCTTTTTTTTGTTACCCTGTAGAAGGAATCGACAGAATTAATTAAAAAAATTTTTTTTTCGTTTTTGTATAGAAATTCCCATGGGGAGATGGCAATCGCACTCTGTTTTACAACCCAAAACTGAATGCTCTTCCTGATGGCTACGAGGAATAAGGTTATATGAATTTAATTAGAAAACTTCAAACTGCTGTGTAGTTTCTGACCGGAATATACGAGCAATGTATGTGTATTTGCATATATTTACTCTAGAATATATACGGAGTTAAGTAAGAACGAATAAAATTTTATTTCAATTCAAGGTACTTAACTTTATCGTAACTTATTTTAAAATTAATTTCTTAAAACCCAAGTATTCAATATCCTGAAAAAATTGAACGAATAGTCTCAATTTTCAACAAGATAAGATTTCGCTCAATCACGTACTCTTTGTTTTCTATTATTTTAGCAATTAAAGCAATCAGAGGTACAAAATATAATTTTAATAATTTTCGAGCAAAACTGTTTTACGTAAAAGTATTGAAAGCAAAAATTTTTTTGCTCTGTAGTTCCATTCCTTTCGATAATATTATTTTTTTATGCTGAACGAAGAAACATAAATAAAAGCAAGATAAATTCAATTGTAAACAAATTGCTAGAAATATAGTGATTTCGTTAAAAATTGAAAATTGAAGAAGAAAATCCAGAAGCCAGTTCACTTAAACTTTTTATTTTCATTCTTTTCTTATAAAAGTTATAAACTTTTTAAACAACAAATAACACATGTATATCGTAGAACTTGCACGTGATTGTTGTGTCTTTTTACTTTTTGTGTGATTGAGATCTTAAAGGCATGAATTACTTATCCGATCCATACCTTACCAAAATTTTTTTCTCTGCAACATTACTTCTAAATTTGTGGACATATCAAATTGAAAATTTCTAAAGTTATAGAAAATATGCTAAGGTATGTTTATTTGGTCTTAAATTTTTATAAAAAATTAAAAAACAATTATTTTGAGATTTTTTTCATAAAAATGTGAATATTTAAGATCAGATAAACGTATCTTGATGTTTTAACTTTAATTACAAAAATTGAAAATTTCTAATATTAAAAAAACTATGCTAAGGTATAAATGTTTCTATTATAAATGTCAATATTTTCTTTAATTTTAGAAAATTTTCAATTTGATATCTCAAAAAATGTCGGTAGGGTAGGAATCGGGTCAGTCTTACATGGCCTTAGGTAGCCGGGTTAAAAAGACAAATTAGTAATAAAAAATACAAGTATAAACAATTTGTCGACATTTACAATGTAGATTCTTAAGCTAAAATTAATACTAATAACAGCACTTTGTGTTTAAACTTATTTTTATCCTAATAATAATTGGCACCTTCCAACAATTATTAGCATAAAATAGAAAAGGCTAATTTCAGGCATTGCTTTGGCACATTGGTTTGATCTTATTTTAACATTTTATCTTGACAAATTTCACATTTAAAATGCCCAAGACTACGTTGATTTATTAGCATCTTAAATCCTCTTCTAAAAAAATTTTAAATAAAATTTCAACTAAAAAACTCTCGTAATGTAAGAAACTAGTATTTTTATAATAAAAATATAACTCTAGAGTATAACAATGAAGAAAAAAAAATTCTAAGCTTTCCTAGGTCAATACTTATTTATCTTTGGTTTCCCTAGACTTTCGTTGACAACTTTTATGGTGAAATTTTCTCCAGTGTTTGTTCTTACAAAAATTGGAACAATACGTAACTTCCTGACATTTTCCACAGACCACAGTACTTTTTTTTTGGCATTCGAAACAAGGGCACTCCTTTCCCTTCCATTTAAGAAAATTGTCTATATCTTCTAAAGGTGGACTAGGACTTGGACTAATAATAGGCATAGATCTGAATTCCATTTCTAGAGCTGCAGACGTTGTAGCCTTTTCATGATCTGAAAGGTCAGCTTTGGTTGCTTCATCTTTCACATTCGATTGTAGGAACTTTTTACGCTTGGAAATGTGAACCGAATTCGAAATCGAATATTTAGTTTCTGGTAACACAAGATTCGTTCTTGAACTTGTAGTTGGAGTAGCAGGTTTAGTTGGCGTAGTAATTTTAGTTGGGGTAGTAGTTCTAGTTGGCGTTTTCAAGGACGCGACGTTTTGACTGGTAATAACTTGAGTTTGATTCAAAGCAGAAATTTCTGCGAGAGGAATTGTGTACAGAGAGTGGAATTCCTGAGGCCTAGTTGTTGAAGAGGTAGCTTCAGATCCTGCAGCTGTTGATTGAGCTGAAGATGAAACTGAAGGTCGAAGTACTGTCACTGATGACGCTGTTGTTGAAGGGAGAGTTCCAGATCTAGATGTAGAAGCTGGTGTAGAGAATGAACTCTGTTTGGAAACCTTTGGATTAGGCTGCAAGGCGTTCATTTGAGTTTGGATTGAGGTAATCGGAGTAATCTCAATTGGGCTTGAATTGTGAGTAGAAGATACAACTGAAGATACAATCTGTGGAGATACAATCATCGAAGGCGTCATCGCTAAAGATTGCTTATTTGCAGAAGATTGTTTAATTGCAGAAGAGGCAATCGGCGATTTTGAAGCAATTGGAATCATAGTTATCGTGACCGTATCTCTAGTCAAAGTTGGATCCTGATTAGGAACTGAAGCTGACATGGTCGATACTGGTGGTGTTGCTGTAGTTGGTATAATTGGAGTTATTTCGAGGTTACTTGGAATCGGAAGATCATAAAGAAAGCCTAAAGCTGATGTCAAAGGACGTTGTGTAAAAGAGGTTGTTGGAACACTGTAGAGGTTGTTGGTAGCTGGACTGGTGACTGGAATTATCTGACGACCACTGCTATCTCTGCTGTCTACTATGTTAGAAATTTCAAGAGCTTGGGGTGTGGCTATCGTCGTAACAACTATAGCATTTTGCTCATTTTCTTTACTTACAGATGTACTTTCTTTGGTTGGTTCCTTGGTTCTTTTCGGCTTTTTTGGTTGCTTTTTTTTTTGTGCAGGTTTTCGCCTTTGTGCGTCCAAAAGTGCCCAATTATACATTAAAAAATTATAGTCGCTTATCTGTCTGTTGAGAAGGATACATTGATTGGGCGTCAACAATACTTTGGATCTTATTGTTTTAGTAGGATTTACACTCCGTCCTTGCTGGTTTTGATTCGCGGGATTGCTGATAGGAAGATTCTGAGGGTAATTAAAACGTTGAGGGGAATTAAAACGCTTCGGGGATTTAAAACCCTGAGGCGAATTAGAACCCTGAGGGAAATTTAAACCCTGAGGCGAATTAGAACCCTGAGGGGAATTTAAACCCTGAGGGGAATTTAAACCCTGAGGGGAATTTAAACCCTGAAGGGAATTTAAACCCTGAGGGGAATTAAGACCCTGAAGGGAATTAAGACCCTGAGGGGAATTAAAACTTTGAGGGTAATTAACACCTTGAGGGAAAATAAGGGGACTGTCTTGGATGTTAGATGGTGAATTATATCTTGTTGCTGGTTGTATTTGTTGAGATGAGATTCCATTTAAATTGAGTGGAAAATATCCTGAAATGATGTGTTGGAGCTCTCGAAAGCTTAACATTGGGTCTCCTGTTAGCGCAGTATAGTTGCTCAAGATGGACAGTATCAAATTCGCATCGAAGTCTACATGCAACGACTGTGTCAACTCCTTCAATCTTCGTTTGAGAGAATTTGTGTAAAGCAACACTTCAGGACCGTGAAGGCCTAAGAGACCTGCGGGATTTGTCATGTAAGAATAGCGATACATGATTGTTTCGTATGCAATAATTTTGAACAGGAGGGATAAACGATTAAAAGATGATTCAACATTTTGGGGAGAATTCTGTGGTAATCTTGCAAGTTCAGTCCTTGATGTACTAGGTATTGCAAAATCTTGCGTACACATTGCGGGGGGAGGAGGAAGATGAGACTTTGCCGGATTTGGTAAGAGAGGAAGAGAATTCGCGCTAGAACTCGGCATATACCAATTCTTGCCACCAAGCTCACTCGGAGTTTTCACTCTGAGTTTAGGGAAAGAAGGTTTAGGAGATTCCTGAATCACCGGTTTTTCGGGAGACTGCTTCTCTTCTGGCTCTTTCAATTCAGTAGGAGTTTTTCTAATATCTGAATCGGAAGGAGTTACAGATGATGGCTTATCCATATCAATTTGGATATCAGAACTGGTGTCGTCCTGGGCGTCCATCAATTTTACTGGTTCAAAATCCAGAGATTCTTTATCTGTACTCGCCTCTGAAAGATCAGGAGAGCTTTTTATGCGGAGTTTTCCTGCCTCTTCTTCCGAACTGTCGGAAGAGTTGGTATATATATCTTCGAAGTTATTCGCATTTTCTAACGAGAATACGTACGAATTCTTTACTTGATCCCTAACAATTCCAGCTACAGAAAAATCAGATGGAGCAGGTATATTCCATTTTAGAGGACTTTCCGATATGATCACTGGTTCATCGTTTAATTCCTTAAGGGGAAGATCAGGAAGTGCCTTTTCTGGAGAGTTTGATATACATTTAACAATAATGAGCTCGTCGTCTGAAATACAAGTGCTGCTATCTGGCAAGATGCTCGTTTCATTATTATTTTCTTCTTCTGCGAAGCTGTCGAGAGAACGGAGCTGACTTCCGTTCTGATTTATATTCCTATACTTCTCGAGTATCATATCTTTAGGGATCTTCTCGATTTTATCCGTTTTCTTGACCTCTTTTGATTTCGAAGACAAAATATTGGATTGCGAACGGGATTCCACGACCTCGACGTCCTTCAGTTTCTTCCTGCACTCAACTTCTGTAGAATCGGGACTAAAAATTTCAGAGGGATCCATATCTTTGGAGTATGCTGTAATCGAGGTTGGCGATGCCTCGCTACCGTATGCGTCTAAATCAATAGGATCCACTCTCTCATCTTTTGTCAGTCTACTTTTCTTCTTTCTAGATTGTTCGTTTTCCTCATACTGAAAACTTTTTCTTTTTTCTCTTAAGCTCGAAGTTTGTTTCAAGTTATTCGTGAACTCATTAGAAGAATTCATGTCGCTAGTTGAAGAATCTAAAGAACTACTCAGAAATGAGACTAATTCCGGGCTCTTTAATAGTTCACGGTTAATTTTAACTGTCAATGACGTTTCCTTTTTTTCGAAAGGACGTGGTGCTGTTTTTTTTGGTAATTCTTCTTACATTTTATCCCCTGGCAGTTCAACATTACTAGACCAAACTATCGACTTTCTATTTTCTTAAGCAGATATTTTCTACGGTATTTAGTCAAATAAATTATTACTAGTTGCATCAGCCTTTGAGAAAGAAGATTCCTTCGCTATACTTTTACTTTTTGCACCTTCTCGTGAAGAATTAAGTACTTGCTTTTGTGATAAAGGATAAGGTTTTGCCCTATAAGCACCAGTAAGAGGTAAAAAATTTTTTGTAGAAGGCAATTGTGGTGATCTTAAAGAAATATCTTTAGCACTCAAGTTTTCGTGGGAAATTGATGTTCTAGGTGAATTTTTACTTGAAAGGTTTACATCATTTGTGGAATAATCCTGTGGATCGTTAATTATCGACGAAACCTTTTTTGAACTATCAGTATAACTATTATCCTTATAAATTTATTTAAAATCTTATGTTTTGAGGAGAACGGATGGCAGGGGATGGAAAAGATTCCTTTCTCATCATCCGATAAAAAAAGAAAAGCTTCCGCAGTTGAAGCATCTTCAGTGAAGTCTCATTTGTTGCAACGGGTAACTTTCTTCTTCTTCAAAGTTTCTCTTTAGGATTTGGAGAATATCTGCAAAAAGATGTTGTAAGTTAGAATTGAAATTTATCATTTAGATCAATTTAACTAAAATTCATAGTTGTTAATTAAATTTTTCTCAGTATTTACCTAAGAGTACAATATAACGACAGTCTTTAAAAACTTCCCAAAACTTCAAACTACAACTGGATAACACATTGTCATAGTTTATGGACTAATCTCAGTATATCAATAGTCAACAGTTCACCTCTTAACTGAAATAAAATAAAAATATTGGTTTATTTCAAAAGGACATTTTTCTATAATAAGTACATTTTATCATTTTTTGTACATCGGTTTGAATCGTTTGAATTATATTTACAAGCACCGAATTTTTCGCGCGTATTATTAAAATTCGAAAATGTGCAGAATATTAGGATTCAAATTTTTACCAGGGTTGACCACAAGATTCAATTTTTCAATTTCCCTGACATTTCTCTGACTTTCAGACAAATTTCCCTGACAGAAAAGTATTAAAAAGCGTATAAATTTTCAATAATAATACTATTGAAATTTAAAATCACTTCATAACATTTAACTTTCGTAAAAATTTCTCGAATTTACAATTTTTGAAAAGATCTCTTAAAATTCATTGCAATTTCTTGAAATTCCTAGAAACATCTTAAACTTCCAAAAAATCCTTTTAAATTTGTTAATATTTCACGAGATCCCTTCAATTATCACTCAGCTTTTCAAAATTCCTAAAAAGCCTTCGAAATACTTTAAATTACACAAAAAGCTTTAAAATCTTTTTTAAAATCCTAAAAATCTCTTGAAATGCACAAAAATTTCCTTAAATTAATGGAAAGCTATTGAAATCCGTTAAAATTCACTGAAATCTTTTGAAATTCCTAAAAACATCTTTAAATATCTTAAAATTCCATAAAATCATTTTCTAAATGTAAAAATTATTTACAATTTTTACAAGATTCTTAAAATCCATTATAATTCCTCGAAAATTTTTTAAATCCCTTAAAATCCGTAAAAAACTTTCATAATTTTTTTAAACTTTTCAAAATTACCTAAAATTCCAAAAAACTTTAGAAAATAATAAAAATCTTTTGAAATCCTTTAAACTTTCTCAAGGAACTTTAAATTCTTTGAATTCCCTAAACTTCCTTAAAAATCTCTTGAAATTGCATGAAATCCTTTATAATTATTTTACAAAATCGTTTACAAATCATAAAAATCTCGTGAAATTCTTTAAAATTCCCTAAAGTGCATTAAAATCTCCAAAAACAACTCTTGAAATAAAAAATCTCACAAAATCTTTTAAAAATGAAAAATGACTTGAAATTTTTTTTAATTCTATGAGGACTATTAAAATTCCATAAAAACATTTTTAAAATGTCAAAATTAGTTACAATTTTTACAAGCTTCTTAAAATCCTTTAGAATTCCATAAAAAACTTTTAAATCCCTTAAAATACGTAAATATTTCTTGAAACTCTTGAAAGCCTCTTGAAATTCCTTAAACGTCTACAAAATCTTTTATAAATCATAAAAATTTTATGAAATCCTTTAAAATTCCATGAGGAAAATTTAAATTCTTTAAAATCACATTAAAATATTAAAATTTTTTTTAATTCTTACAAGCCTTTTAAAATCCTTATAAATTTCTCGAGAATATTTATAATTCCTTAAAATCTCTTAAAATCCCTACAAATTTCTTAAAATCTTTTATAATTCCACGAAAAACTTTTAAATCCCTTAAAATACGTAAAAAACTTTTCAAAATTACACAATATCTTTAGAAAATCATAAGAATCTCGTGAAATCCTTTAAAATTTCTCAAGTAACTTTAAAATTCCCTAAAATCTTTAAATTCCCTAAACTTCCTTAAAAATCTCTTAAAATTTTATGAAGTCCTTTTAAAATGCAGTTAAATCTTTTAAGTATTATACAAATCTCTTTTAATCAGTTACCATTCCTAAAAAACCTTTTAAAATCCTTTAAAATCATTGAAAATATCTTGAAATCATTAGAAACCTAGAGAATGTCAAAGAATACTCGGATATTATTTATAATCCTTCGAAATCTTTGGATAATTACTACAATTTTTTAAATAAATGATGAAATTTATATATGTAATACAACAAAAATAACATAGTTAACATAAATGTCAATTTCTATTTTCCCTGATAACTATTCGCATTTCCCTGACTTCCCTGACATGTAGCCATCCTGCTTACGCAAGCTTGAGGTCAAAGTGTAAGTTTAAAATTGCGAAAACGTTCAAGCAAAATATTTATTAATAAATTGAAATTATAAGCAAAGATAAATAATTGAATGTGAAAGTCAATCGGCTTGAAATAAAAATCTTCGCAAGCATTGGACATTTTTGATTATAAAAGTATCTACTTATTTATTTTACAGAGGACGAAAGGACGCGTTTAATTACATAGCTTGCAGTTATGATGTAAATTTCTCTTCTATTTCTAATTTAAATCTTTCGTACTTTCATCAATTAAAAAAGTTTCAACGCAGACAAATAATAAAAAACAAAAAAAAAACCAAAGGGGTGTTTTTTTCTTTTTTTTAAATTTTGGGTTTTGATCTTGAATTTCTTTCGTTTTGCACCACATAAAGGGTAATAAAACTTGTCTTACACGAAACCTGTCAGGATATAACCTACAAATAAATAAGACGCCTCATTTTTGTTAAATTGACATCACATATTTCTTTTTGTCGTCGGCTTCAAACCGTAACGGTTATTTGTCTTAGAATAAGATTTTGAATATTTTACCTAAATCATCCACATTCTTCGACATTTTCTAATAAATAAAAAACTCCAAAATTTCAAGTCGGTCTCGGCGGCAATAATCAATTTTATATGACTTTATTATATGTAATAATATATATACATTTGTTTTTTCTTACACTAGTTTTCCTATCCCACCTTCTTATTCGCTCGTGTTTTAAAAGTGCAGACTTCTTTTCCTACAGTTTTCAAACGTAACAGTAAGATGCAATAACTTCTTATCATATATAGTCAAGGCAATAAACATAAACACATTTCATTTAAAGTATATATATTTTATACACTCCTCAAATTCTTTAAAGTACACAAAACACAGCCATTGATTAAACCTTATTTAGGTAGGCGTCTGTTTTTTTAAATTAAATCACACACCTGTCTCTACGCATGCGTCAATTTTAAAACTAGGACGTGATTCAAAATCGGAGATTATTTTTCTGTTTAAATAAATAATTATTCAGAAGATTTGTGCCGGAAATGAACTCTGTAAAAACCTTTGATACTTTTGAACAATATAAAAACTTTTTTTTATTGAAATATAACAAGTTTCAAGCGCAAAAGTGAAAACTCCAAAAGTATTCGATTTTTCCGCTTGGCGCTCTGGCGGCACAAAGTGGAACTATAGATCGATTCCCATAATCCTCTGCGCGTTCCCCGTATAGATTGTTGTTTGTCAGTTTTGGTTTGAAGGATTGCGTACGCGAGTTAGAGTTTTTTTGAGATTTCTTAATACCCGGGGAAGAAATTGATAATTTTTAAGCTTCCAGAATGAGTTCCAACAACGCCCAGGCACTTTTTGCCTGCTCTAGGTGCTTCTCAAGACACCCTTTCGAGGAATTATCTCCAGGACAGCAGCTTTGTAAAGTAAGATTTTTTTTTCCTCCCCTCTCGATATTCCCGTTATTTTTGACAATTTTCTTTACTTACTTTTGATGATTTGATGCGCTTGACACAATTATGGCTAAAATTAGCCTTCGAAAAGTCAGGGTCAGCCAAGATTTGCGAAATTTGCGAACTTAGATCCTGATCATTTAGGTTATGTCGCGTGATGAATTTTTCGCCTTTTTCGCTTATCTTTTTTGATCAATATTGACAGTCTCTAACTACTTTTGGACCACTGACGTGGTATTCATCATTCATTTAATAATCTGTATTTTATATAGGCTTGAAAGCGAGCTTTTTATATTTTGCAGATTGTGCAAATATTTGTTTATTACAAATCATTTCGCACTTTTTGTCGCTCGCATCTATCGAGTTGTTTATTCAGAATTGAGAAGTTTCTCTCTTTAAATATCATGATATTATATGATACGATATACTTAATGATTTTCTCAAAAGTTGTGAAACTTTTTGGGTGTTGTTCCAAGGAAAATTCTCCGATTTTATTTAAACTTCGTTTATTTATGTATTTTGAGGGGCTTTTTATGAATATGATTAGAAAAACTTTAAAATCCCTTAAAATACGTAAAGATTTCTTAAAATTGTTGAAAGCCTCTTGAAATTCCTTCAATTTCTACAAGATCTTTTATAAATTATAAAAATTTTGTGAAATCCTTTAAAGTTCCATGAGGAAAATTTAAATTCATTAAAATCTTTTAAAATTCTTACAAGTTTCTTAAAATCCTTTATAATTACTCGAAAATTTTTTAAATCCCTTAAAAAGCGTAAAAAACTCATAATTTTTTTAAACTTTTCAAAATTACCTAAAGTTCCACAAAAACTTTAGAAATTTCATAAAAATCTTTTGAAATCCTTTAAACTTTCTCAAGGAACTTTAAATTCTTTGAATTCCCTAAACTTCCTTAAAAATCTCTTGAAATTTCATGAAATCCATTATAATTATTTTACAAAATCGTTTACAAATTATAAAAATCTCGTGAAATTCTTTGTAAATTTTTCAAAATTCCTTAAAATTACACAAAATCTTTAGGAAATCATAAAAATATTGTGAAATCCTTTAAAATTTCTCAAGGAACTTTAAAATTCCTGAAAATTCTTTGAATTACGTAAACTTTCTTAAAAATCTCTTCAAATTTGTTAATATTTCATGAAATCCATTCAACTTTCACGAATCTTTTTTAAATTACTCAAAATCATTTCAAGTTCTTTAAATTCCACAAAAAAACTTCAAAATCTTTTAAAATTCTTTAAAAAAAACTTAAAATTTCCTGTAATCCTTCAAAATTCCGTAAAACATTTTCAGAATCTCTTAAAGTGCACTAAAATTTCTTTAAATTATTGGCAACTTATTAAAATTCCTAAAATGCATTAAAATCTCTAAAAAAAGAGCTTGAAACAAAAAATCTCACAAAACTTTTAAAAAATCAAAAATGACATGAAATTTTTTTTTAATTCTATGAGGACTATTGAAATTCCTTAAAATCATTTTTAAAATGTCAAGATGACTAACAATTTTTTTAAACTTCTTAAAATCCTTTAGAATTACATGAAAAACTTTTAAATCCCTTAAAATACATAAAGATTTCTTAAAACTCTTGAAAGCCTCTTGAAATTCCTTAAATTTCTACAAAATCTTTTATAAATCATAAAAATTTTGTGAAATTCTTGAAAATCAATTAAAAACAATTACAGTTTCTTAAAATTCTTACGTCTCTTTTAGAATTCTTTTAAATTCCATGAAAAACTTCTATATTTTTTGTAAATTTTTCAAAATTCCCTAAAATTACACAAAATCTTTTGAAAATCATAAAAATCTCGCGAAATCCTTTAAATTTTCTCAAGGAACTTTCAAATTCCTTAAAATTCTTTGAATTTCCTAAACTTCCTTAAAAATCTCTGAGACAAACAGTGATTTTCTTTTACCATGATTTTCTCAAAAACTATTTTAAGGGGCTAATTACGAATATGATAATGAAAATTGGCGACTAGTTGATTTTCATGGTGAAAACCATGAAAAAACCATTAAAATCATGGTTTTTTGCATTTATCTACGCTGATATGTAAAATTAAAAAAAAAAGTTCTAAACAAAAGTTGTATATCTCATCGAAATACCCATTTTTTGTTGCAAGCTTTTTTTTCTAGGAGTGATAGTTTCTGAGAAAATCAGTTAGAAAAACTTTAAAACCCCTTAAAATTCTTGAAAGACTCTTGAAATTCCTTAAAATTCTACAAAATCTTTTATAAACCATAAAAATTCTGTTAAATCTTTAAAAATTCCATGAGGATAATTTAAATTCTTTGAAATCACTTTAAAATAATTAAAATTTCTTAAAATTCTAACATGCCTTTTAAAATCATTTAAAATCCTTTTAAATTCCACGAGAATATTTATAATTCCTTAAAATCTCTTATAATTATTACCAGTTTCTTAAAATCCTTTATAATTCGACGAAAGAATTCCTTTATAATTCCACTTCGAATTTTTTAATATTTCATGAGATCCCTTCAATTTTCACTAATCTTTTTAAAATTCCTCAAAATCATTTTAAGTCCTTTAAATTCCTCAAAAAACTTCAAAATCTTTTAAAATTCCTAGAAATCTCTTTAAATTCCCTATAATCCTTCAAAATTCCACAAAATATTTTCAGAATCTCTTAAAATGCAGAAAAATTTCTTAAAATTAATGGAAACCTATTGAAATCCTTTAAAATTCACTGAAATATTTTGAAATTCCTCAAAACGTCTTTAAATATCTTAAAATTCCACTACAATATTTCAAATTCCATGAATTCCTTTACAATTATTTTATAAAATTGTTTACAAATCATAAAAATCTCGTGAAATTCTTTAAAATTCCCTAAAGTGCATTAAAATCTCCAAAAACAACTCTTGAAATAAAAAATCTCACAAAATCTTTTCAAAATGAAAACTGACTTGAAAATTTTTTTTTTAAATTCTATGATGACTATTAAGATTCCTTAAAATCATTTTTAAATTTTTAAAATTACTTATAATTTTTATAAGCTTCATAAAACTCTTTAGAGTTCCACGAAAAACTTTAAAATCCCTTAAAATACGTAAAGATTTTTTTTAATTCTTGAAAGCCTCTTGAAATTCCGTAAAATTCTACAAAATCTTTCATAAATCATAAACATTTTGTGAAATCCTTTAAAATTCCATCAGGGAAATTTCATTCTTTAAAATTTTTTTAAATTCTGACATCCCTTTTAAATTCCACGAGAATATTTATAATTCTTTAAAATCTCTTATATATTTCTTACAAGTTTCTTAAATTACTTTATAATTCCACGAAAAACTTTCGAATCCCTTAAAATACGTAGAAACATTTATGATTTTTGAAAACTTTTTCAAATTACCCAAAATCTTTAGAAAATCATAAAAATCTCGTGAAATCCTTAAACATTTCTCAAGGAACTTTAAGATTCTTTGTATTCTCTAAACTTCCTTAAAAATCTCTGACAAAATCAGTGATTTCCCTTTACCACTATTTTCTCAGAAACTATGACTCGTAGAAAAAAATGCTTGAAGTTTAAAGAAAATTGGAGGTGTTCCCTTTTCGGAAGTTTACCCAACTTTTTTTTATAATTATAAACCTAATTTCATACTAAAATTTCAGTACGAAATCGGAGCAAAAACTGCTGTACCTATTCCCACAAAAAATTTTATTTTTTCACAATTTTGTGTACAAAATTGTCTTTTTCTCTCTGGTCAGAGTGAATAATTTCATTCAGACCGGAGAAGGTGTAAAAATTGTTCCGATCTTAAATTCCTTGAACCTGAAGGATCCATTTCAGTTAATATTTTCTAAACTAAGGTACGCATTTTATTTCATTTTCTTTCTTCGCAAACAAGTATCAATTTCACAATGCTAATCAAATTCTAATTTCACAATGCTTGACAATCAAAGCATCAAATATCAATATCAATATCAATATGAATTGATTCAATAAATGAAAGCAGACTCCTGACGACTATTGTTGTTTCTCAGGAATGCCGAGGAACCTTTCCTGTGGTGAAATGCACCTATTGTAGATCTGAGTTCCAACAGACCGTGTAAGTTCCCAGATTTGAAAACTAGGTTGATCTCCAAGGAATTTGATAAAAGAAAATTACAGGAGTCTTTTTTCCAGAAAGGGGAATACGAGCACTATTTGTAAAAAGTGCGAACAGAATGTGAAATCTTATGGAAAGCCCTCAGCCTGTGAATATTGCAACACAATTGCTGCTTTTATTGGTAGCAAATGTCAACGGTGCACAAATTCTGAAAAGCGTTATGGCCCACCTGTTACTTGCGAACAGTGCAAGCAGAAATGTGCTTTCGATAGACAAGACGAAGATAAGAAGGTAAACAATTTAATCCTAAAAGGTGTAAAGTTGAAGATGATCGAAATTCCTTCTAACATTTTCATTTTTGTCTTCAAGGTCGATGGAAAACTCCTCTGTTGGCTCTGCACTCTTTCCTACAAGCGCGCTCTCGCAAAAACAAAGCAAACGGAGTCCGAAAGACGAGCACACTTGAAATTAGCTCAACAACGAGCTGCAAAGCACAAAGAACAAAAGTATATATTTTATCTAATTATTGAATTAAAAACTTCTCGAGTTTATAATTCATTCCATCTGACTTCTTATCAAGATTTTAAATTTTATATTGAGACTTACGAAGCTGAAGTCCAATATTTTAAAGTTCTACACCTTAAATCCTATCTTAAAAAAGAGATGTTACCAATATATCGAACACATTGTTGTCGAAAATCTGATTGGTTTAGAAACTGCGCGAATTGTGTGAATGTATCGAATTTTAAATCAATCTTCAGATTATTTTCGGTTTAAAAAATTTTATCAAGACAGAGAATACGAATTTTATAGAATTTATTGAAATTTTAGAAATATTAAAAGATTTCACGGTATTTCAAGGAGTTTTATGAAATTTATTCTGATTTTCATAAATTTTAAGGGATTTGACCAATTATTGGGGTTTTATAGAATCTAGAGAAATTTAAAGAATATAAAAATCTAATAAAGAGATTTCATAGGATTTTAAATAATTTTAAAGGACTTAACGATATTTTGTGTAATTTTAAGTAATTTTAGAATCTTTACATCTGTTTCAAAAATTGTCACGAAGTTTTATTGGATTTTCAAATATTTTAAGGGATATTAAGTAGTTTTAAGGACTTTTAAGAGATTCTAGGAATTTTACGAAATTTCATGAGATTTTTTTAGCAATTTTAAGAGATCATAGGATTTTGAGAAATCTTGAAAGATTTAACGATAAATATGTTGTGGAATTCTAAGTGATTGTTAAAACTTTTAAGGTATTTGAAGGGATTTCACTAAATATCATTGGATTATTAGATATTTTGAAGGTTTAAATGAGATTTAATGGGACTTTGAATAATTTTAAGGAATTTAAAAGTATTTTACAAATTTATTGAGATTCCTCAAATTTGAATAAGAATTATAAATTTTTATATTTCGAAAATTAAAATTTCTGAATTATTTTGTATACTTTTGAAATCCCTTAATTTTTTCAATTCCATATTTTTTTGGGAAAAATTATGAGATTTTAAAGGATTATAGAGTAATTTTAAGGAAATTGACTACATGAATTTTAACAAATTTTGAAGGATGTCAAAGGAATTTTAGAAATTTCATGGGATTGTCAGGAATTTTAAGGGATTTCATGAAATTGCATAGGATTTTAAACAACTAAGAAATAAATATTTTCCATATTTTATTGAATTTTAAGTAATTCTCAAGCATTTTACGGTGTTTTATGAAATATTAAGTAATTTTAAGAAATATTAAGTGAATTTACGAAATTTAAAAGAATTTCACCAAATTTTTAAGAATAATAAAGGCATTTTAAGGAATTTTTTAAAACTCGTGAAGATTTCTGAAATTTTAGATAAAGAATTGCAATATTTTATATTTCAAGAATTAAAAATTCACAATTATTTTTTCTATTTTCAATTATTTTGGTACCTCGTGAAGTTTCTTAAATTCTTTGATATCTTAAACTTTGGTGCAGACTCAAAATTTTATTTTTAAATTCTATTTACGGAAAATATTGGTAAAAAGATGTCGATAGAGGACAAAATAGTTTTGTAATGAAATGTTAAATCCTTGTCTCAGATTAAAAGGCCACAACAAAAGACCTCAGAGAGTCGATGTGACGAAACTTCCACCGCAGTCTGAGCCAGAATCGAACGGACCTTCACCTATGAAAATAGCAAGGATGGCTGGAGTTCACGATCCTCATGATCCTAACAGTTCCGATCACGTTGTGGCGGTCACTCAATTAAAAGAAAAAATAGCTAATCTCCAGAAGCAGATTAGTATACGAGACGGTCAATTGTTGTCTAAGGATAAACTGGTATATATATATTTTTTTTATTTAAACAAAGAGAATTTTTTAATTTCCGAAATTTTGTTGATTCCTTTATCTTATTTTTCTCTGTAGATAACAGAGCTCAAAGCGAAGAATTTCACAGCCGAAGCTGAATTACGTAATAGATTCAAGACAACGGAGAAGGAATACGACGCGAAAATTTCCTCGATGCAATTAAAAATTTCTGGTTTGCTGAAGGAAGTCGCGTCTTTATCGAAAAGTACGAAACGGGACAGAATTGCTGCGACGAAAAACGAAGCCAAGAGCGAAAATAGCGGAAGTGGTACCGACAGTCCTGTACCTTGATAAATAGGTAAAATTTTCGATTCCTATTGACTCCCTTCTTCGAGTTGATGCGGAAATTCGCGGAAGAAGTGCAGTTCTTTATTTTCTCGATTCATATTTCCCATTTTGGAACTTCGGTTCCGAACATTTATTTTTGAATTCGATATTATTTAGAGCTATGAATTTAGCTGAGTTAGGAATATTAGTAATTTTTTTTTTCATTTCTAGTAAGTTTTAAATTATACTTTAGGAATTATATCCAAGCGTTTTAGCTCTCAAATTGTTTAATTCAACCTTTTGGATTTCAGATATTCATTTATATATATTTCTCTGCATTTAGATGATTGTACTTAGGTCATTTGAATTTTTTATCATCATAATTCAATACCATGTGATTTTTTCATTTGAAATTTACATCAACGCGCAATGTTAATAGAGAATTGTTTCCGTCGATGATACAAAAAACTGTATTATTTTTCTAATTAGCTTAGAGATATCCGAGCGGAAATGATCTTTTAGATAGTCGGAGTTTTGAATAATTGAATAAATAATTAAACTTATGTTCCGGGAAAGTATTTGACATAATTATTGACTTTTGATCAAGAAGGCTAAATTTCCTCTGCGAATTCAACAAAAGTATAAACAAAGTTAAAAAAAAAATTTGTCTTTTCGAGAGGATATTCCTTAAATACGGCTACTGCGATATTTTACTATTATAAGTATTGTAAACCATGAATTAAACCTGGACACGGTGATTGTAGGACAATTTTCAATAAAAATTTGAAAACTTCAATTTTTGAACAATTGCTTGATTTTTTTACGTAATTTCCTTTTACATAATAAAATAGAAGTTATTTTCTTTCGAGTAGTTCAAAAAAAAATTTATTATTTCAATCTGCATAAAGACCTAAAGTGGTCATTTTTCGATTTAAAAAATTGTCCAAAAAAAAAAGGAAATTAAGGTTTTTTTTCCTATTCTGATCTTGAAATTACATTTCTTCATTTTAATTAACAAATATCCAAAGTACATAATTTTCTCTTTGTGCTTATAATTCTATTTCAGAAATTAATACCAATTTCTTCTGAATTTTTATTAATTTTTTTGTTTTATCGAGAAATGAACAGTTTGAAGTTTTTTTTCTTTTTTTTTAAATCCAAAACCCTCAATTAATGTCAATAAAATTTTGTATTTAAAATTTAATTGAAGTGGGATGGGAGAGTGAGAGACGCGAGTAAATATCCAACAGCCATATATTTATTCTTTATTTTAAGAAACAAATGCTAATTGAGCATTACCTATATCAATAATCATAATGATAATAAATGCGTAACAATTTACTATTTACGAAGTATAAGGATAATGAACATTTAATTTATAGTTTAAATACGAAGGTGTGTGCTCGCGCGTGAAGAGTACAGCGGTACTTTTATTTTACTCATTTTTTTTCATTATCATTAAGAGTAAAAACTAAATATTGCTCGTCTGTTGCCTCAGGCGGTTAGTCACTTTGACATTTCCTACTTTCAGCCTATTTACACAAACTCTTTTCTTTTTTTTATACTCGCTGTTACAGAACTAGTCGCAAGCCCCTAATACGCTTTTCTCTTTAATCGCTTCGTTATTTTAATTATTATCATTATATCGCATAATAATAATAGTGCGTTTGATCCAAGCAAACGCAAAAATCGAGGCAGTTTATAGAATAGCTGTGAAAAAAATTAGAAAACCTTTTTTTCTATAATTAAAAATTAATTGACCACCTTGAGATCTTTTGTTTTACCTTTTCGAAATTAAATTCAGTCTTACTAATTTTTTTCACTTTTCGAAAAACAAACATTCAAAAGAGACTGTTAAAAATTGTATTTAAAGTTTTGAAAATTCAATTTTGATTGCGATGCCGTGTCATTTTGATAATTTTTTACTCTTTTGTTTGCTTGTTTAAGTTTACACTTTTTTTGGGTTTATTTTTTATTTTTTGTAAAAGTCACTATACTATAGCGTACCTTTTATTTATTTATTTTTTTTATTCTATAGAATGCCTTGAATTTCTGCGATGCCTGTCACGTATTTTCAGATTAACAAGGACCCACCAAGTCCTTAGAATTCTAATTTATTGTACACAGTCTCATCGACTCAGAAATAAAATTTACAAATTTACAAGAGTTAAAATTTAGAAATAATTTTTTAATTAAAATAAAAAAGGTTTTTAGAAGTTTTAAGAATTTTAAGTTTTGATTCCCTTCAGCGCGTTTTAAAACCTTCAGTCTTCATATTGGGATATCTCCCATTTTTGATCGATTATTCTATCCCCTGATAATATCACAATTTTTTTTGAATAGATATACACGATTTTTTATCTTTAAGTCTAGTTTACCTTTCTGGCCGAATCTGAAAATTGTGACATTTTTCTTCCATTATACGTACTAATTTTCTTTTTTTATATTTCAGGGGCAGACCTTCAAAACGAAATTCGACTTGGGGTTGAAATAAAAATATCGTCTCAATCATTCCACGCAGGGTCCCGTGAATCTGCGATACGTGAGTAAATATATATATAATATATACAATTATAAAAGAGTGATTCTAAATTTAGGTTTTGAAATATTCTTAAATTTGGAATCACTTTCTATACTATCCGTTGTATTGCGTTTTTTGTCGGTAGGCTGCGCTCAAAGTGACTCCGTCGTTTACAGTCTGACGCTTAAAAATAATTATTTTCTATATTGGAAGTACGGTCCTTGGAAATAAAATGGAAGTATAAAAATTGGTCGCTTGAAAAGCCCGGGTTAAGGGTGTTGGACCCAAATGTTAAACTCAAAATTCCATTCTCCATTTTACTCAACGAAAATAATAAATAAATATTTTTTCGCTCTGTAGCGCTAATCTTTTTACAAATATAAGACTGCACACAAACCGAAAAAATATTTAGTTTCGATACTTTTTGCATAAAACGAAGAATTCAAAATCTAACTTCAAAATTGAATATTTACATTTTACTTAGAAAATATTTGAATTAGATATTTTCTCGCTCTGTACGCATAATCCTAGTTAAAAATTGATTAATTCTACAGAGCGAAAAAATTCCAAATTTAATATTTATTGAGTTAAATGAAGAAATCGAATTTTTAGATTAGAACTTGGCTCCAACACCCTTAAATAGAAAACAAATTCCCTAATTTCAAACCTAAGACATATTTTTCAAATAAATTTCTCGACGATGACTCGTACAATGAGAAAGGGAAATATTTTACGCTTCTGTCTTTAAATACTGTAGTCTTATTTTCCTCGAGTCTTTTTTTGTTTTTTTTTCTTATTTTTTTCTTTTTTTTTCAGAGCATTTCCAAGTGCGTTTGGTTTCTTGTGCACAAGTGAGCAAAATAAGAAGGCGTTCCAGGAAAAAAGATCCTTTGGTAAATCCTCAAAAGATTAAAAATTTAAATATTAAGAAATTATTACAAGTCGTAAAAAAGAACTAACGCGATAAATCATTCGATAAGTTGGTACCTTGTACCGAGAAACTCGCTTACAATTACGAGATTATTGCACTGAGAAAAAGGTTTACAAAAGTTAAGTATAAAAATAAATAAGTTAGCGATTCTCTAATTGTAAGTCAGCCTTACGTGATGATTATTAAGTTACTTCGACGCGAAAGAACTTTTAAAAAAAATGATTCTCAGTTTTGAGATCTTTGTGAAAAATTCACTTTCTAATTTTTTTTAAGAAAGCTAGCAAACGCCATTTTCTCGATTTGAATATAACAGTTGTGCAAAATGGCGAGGGCAGATTTCTTACTGGCGAACAGATCACTTTTTTTTAGTCTAAGGTTTAAAAATAACGATTTTGAAAAATTCGAATGACCTTGAAGAAACATTTTGCGACTGATTGACAAGTTTTGGGCGATATTTTAATTTGTAATATAATTTGAGCATCCTAAAAAAATTGAAGAGAAAACTATTTTAATATTGTAATATCGTAGAATCGAATAAATCTTTTCGCGATCGTTGTTGCAATTCTTAAAAGTTCTACTTTCGTATAAATAGATTTAAGTCTAGTTGTCAATAAGTTACTTAAAATCCATGTAAAGTGTATCGCGCTTCAAATTAACAACGCCTGTGTGCGCAGCCTTCCGCTCGTCTCTAGACGAGATAAATTATATAATATAATATAAATTAGAGCTTTTTCATTCAAGTTATATTAACTTTATGCGACGTAGTGTACCTTAATCATTGAATAATTAATAATAATGTTAGTATGTACAGGTACAGGTCTCGTATAGTTGCAGTCGTGTCGTCACTGGTTTTTTTCCTTGGATCTTAGTTATTTTATCTTGATCTTTGGCGGGTGCCGACAAAATCCGCCAGTTTCACATTTTAGGCTTTTTTAAATAAAAAAAAGCCCTTCTTACACCCAGTCTCTTGACGAGAAAGGAAAGTCTCTTCTCACAATTTTACAAAAAAATTAAAAGTAAAATTAAATTTAAATTTGAAAGTTGACATTTTTAATAAAAATTTTTTCTTCTCTTTTGCTGTAAAATAAAATCTTATTTGTAATTTTAATTTGTCTATGGGGCCTTGTTCTGAAATATTGTTAAGGGTGTTGGATTCAAAGTTTAACTATAAAATTCGAATTCTTCATTTATTTAAAGAAATATTCTAAATAGAAATGAAGAGTTCGAAGTTTGAAATTAGAAATTGGATCCAAGAGCCTTAAAGGGAGGGAAGAGGCTTTCCTTAGTGCAAGTGTAGCAGGAAATCGATAACTCGAACTAAAGTGCTCAACAGTCTTTTAAAAAAGTTTTTCGAGCAAAAATCGCATCGAGCTGAAGTCCTGGTGAGATTCATTCTCATTTGTGGAGCACCTTTGCGATTCCGGGACATTGGATTTCGCATTTTTAGGATTTTAGGATCCTTAAGTACACTCGATAATGTGTGGTTGGGACGACTCTATAACACTTGGACGTCCCACTGAATTTTCGAGATTGTGTAGGGACGTGGAATGAGGCCCATGACCTCCATTGCGCCTTTCGTAGTTTTCAATGTGTTCCAATTCACACTCTTTCGGCATATTACCTAAAAAAAAAAAAAAATTTCCATTACAATTTTTCTTATAGAATTATTCGTCTTTTTACAGGGTGTCCCACGGGATGTTGCTGAAACGGCCACTAGGATTGGATCAATACTTTTCATTTTATGCAAGATGGAGCAGCGCCTCATCATACCAGAGAGAAGTGATCGAGGCTATTTACAATTAATATGGAAATCGACTAATTGGTTTAGGATATTCTAAATTTGCTCACGAAGGAATTTAGTGGCCACCATACTCCCCAGATTTGAACTTCTGTAACTTTTTCTCATGGAGTTACAGTAAAGATCACTGTTATTTTCAAAATACAACAGCAACAGAAGAATTGATGAAAGATTTTAGAAAAGCTGTAAGTAGTATTTCAGATAAAATATTGGTGCGCGACTAAGTTCTCGCTGTTTGTCAATAGATGGCGACAGCAGTAAGTGCTGGTCGATTTTGACATCTAAAGCGTCATGAACCAAGCTTAGACATATGGTAAACAAAGCGCTTTGACAAAAAGTTTACGGAGGTGCTGCTCTAAGGGAAACAACGTGCCGTGATTGGTTCCGTCGCTTCAAAGACGGTGATTTCGATATTGACGACTGTCCACGTGAAGGAAGGCCAAAAACCTTCGAAGACGTTGAATTGGAGGCATTGCTTGATGAGGATCCGTGCCAAGCCAAGAAGAGCTTGTTTCAGCATTAGGAGTTACCTGCCAAGCCATTTCCAAGCGATTGCATAAGTTGGGAATAATTCAAAAGCAAGGAACTTGGGTTCCTTATGATTTGAAGCCAAGAGACGTTAAGGGTCGTTTCTTCGCCTGTGAACAACTGCTTCAGCGGCGAAAATGGAAGGGTTTTCTTTATCGCATCGTGACGGGTGGTGAAAAATGGATTCATTATAGGAACCCAAAGAGAAAAAAATCTTGGGGATTGCCTGGTGCTGTATATTTAGTGGGACCAAGTCGGTGTTATTTATTGTGAACTGTTGGAACCCTCTAGATATTTTTCCTTCCGGCTACTATTTGTTTCGATCAATGGCGTAAGGCCTGGCTGATCAGCCTTAAAACACGAACACTTATACCGTCAAGGTTTTCGAGCTATGCCAGAAAGATGGGAAAAAGTTGTAGCTGAACAATACTTTGAATGATTCATTTGTAACCATTTTTTAACAATAAATTTGCATTTTCCTAAAAAAAAAAAAAAAAACAGCGCAAACTTAGTTGCGCACCTAATATTAAGTAGAGTTTTGAATAGTTTTCGAAAAAGAATTGATGGTTGTTGGAGTGGTAACACTTCAAAGATATTTATTATATTTATTCCTGTGGAACACCCTATAAATTAGTGAGTTCTACTTTTCACTCCCTAGGGAGTCAAACGTACTTTTTACTCTCTACTTTTTAGTCCCTAGGGATGACATCAATGATAAGGCAATAAATGGTTGTTTAGGTAATATATAAGCTGCTACAGAAGAAGATCGCTAACAAATAATAATAGAAAATCATGAAAGTAAAATAGGACACAAAGGAGTTAACAAAACATACAGACGAATACGTGAAAGATTTATATGGTCAGGAATGAAGGAGCAAGTCACAGATTTGTAACAGAATGAAGTTATAAGCTAAAGCTAACATGGGGGCTATGAACCAAGAAATCGATAGGCAATGTTTTTCAACTTACCAACATTCATCTCGGTTCCATATTCGTAATAAGTTGGGGAACCAACCGCAGCTGCAAGGGCGAGTTCGTCCTCAATATTGTTGGGTCTACAACTTGTTGTTTTCCAATGGGTTCTGAGTCCACTAGCACTGATGTACTTCTTGTCACAGCCCTGGCAAGTGTAGGGCCTCTCATTTGTGTGGAGCCTTTTGTGAAGTTTTAGGTGCACGAATTGGGTGAATTTCGCTGAACAGAGATCGCACGCGTAGGGTTTTTGACCCGAGTGCAATCTCAAGTGAGTCTTCAAATTCGACGTCGAGCTGAACCTCTTTTTGCAGATTTCACATTGGTGTGGTTTTTCTCCTGAAAAATAGAAGGAAGATTATTTAGATTGAGATTAGATGGAGTCATTTTTGGTTTTTCGAAGAACTGGTTCTTACCTGTATGGACCAGATGATGCTTCTGCAGGTGGGCCAACTGGGTGAAGCTCTTGGTGCAGACGCTACATTTGAAAGGTCTCTCTCCGGAGTGCGTCCTCAGATGCACCTTGAGATTTGACAGTTGTCCGAAAGTCTTGCAGCAAACATTGCACTCGTAGTGCATCTTCCCATCCTTCTTTTTCAAGGGATAAGGTAGAGATCTGTAGCCCCTCGAGCCTTGAGAATTCGGACTCAAGGATCCACTCTGCGAGCAACCGTGATCATCAGGTGAGAGACTACTCGCTGGGGAGTATCTGTTGAGGGAAGAATTTGCGTGGATAGTCAGGCCAGGATGGTGTCCCAGATGTAAGTTGTGGGTTCCAGCAATCAGCTGATTGCTGTCAATCTGCATCGTCGATGAAGTCGGCAGCTGATGACTACTACTTGGAACTTCCAGTCTTCTCTCACCTCTCTCGTAAACAACACTAGTCGTCGGAGTCGGTGAATAAGCATTACAGTTGATCGACAATGGTGTCACGTTATGATGCAACGTTCCATTCTGATGATAGAGTCCATAGGGGTAAGATGATGGGGACTGGATCGGAGAAATTGGAGAAACGCTCTGATTGCTAGATGAGAGATAGACTGAGGATTCGATTTGTCCAGTCGCGGAATTCGAGTAGAGAATTGTTGATGATGCAGACGTTGATGTAGTCGAAGGCGATGGACTCTTGCTTTTCCTTTTTTGTAGACTACTTGTAGAGTGAAGGTTAGAATGAATGATCGAGCTGGAAGGATTTGTGCTGGAGTGGATGTTTCCAGGACTACTTCCTGCCGAGTGGATATTTCCGGAGTGGAGAACACCTTCCGTCGAGTGGGGATTTCCACTTTGGTCTCTGGAATTTGAGTGTAGGTCTCTAGAGTTGTGAAGATCCCTGCAACTTGTGAGAAGACTTCCACTTGAATGTAGGTTTCCAGAGCTGGAGTGAAGATTTCCAGTGCTTGAGTGAATATTTCCCGTGCTGGAGTGAATATTTCCATTACTGGAGTGCAGATTTGAACCAGGACTTTGCAAATTTCCACTGCTGGGGGAACAATTTTCAGTCTGCATTGGGAGATTCGAACTCGAGTCTGGACTACATGGAAGAATGTTACCATATCGATGGGATTTCTTATAGGAATATGCCATCTCGGTGGGACTTGACGGTGGTGGAGTAACAGAATCAATGAGATTCTGGTGACTTTGATGCAGATTTCCAATGTTGTGATGGTTTCCATTGTTGTTGTTGTTATTGTTGCTGTCAGTCGTATTGCTCCTCAGAAGAATGTTCTCTAAAATGGAACTGGAGCTTGTGAGGTAGGGCCTCGGAATTGGATTGACTTTTGGTTCTGATTCGTAGAAAGGTTTCGAGTTCTTCTCCGGGATTTCGTCTTCCGAAAGGTTTCCGGATTTTTGAAGAATTGGAGATAGGGGTTGTTTCTGAATTTGGAGTTCTGGTGTTGCGGCTCTACTCGAGAGTTCGTCCTTTTCTTTAACTTGGTCGAGATTTTTGGTGGCTTGAAAGTTGTTGTAAGTCTTGGTAATTTTGATTTTGACTTTCCGATACTCGTTTTTCACGATTGTGGAGTCCTGCTTCAGGGTTTCGGTCCCGGCAGCTTTGGCGTTTTTGGAAAAGTCGAGGACGTAGTTGTTCTCGGAGTCTGATTCGCTGCTTTCTTCGGGGGGTGTTAGAATCTCGTCGTGATAACCATTGGAGTGGTAACCTTCATCTGACCTTACGGACCCATCAGTTGGGGTCATTTGGGAACGCCTTTCGTAGATTGTAGAATCTTTGAGAGGAGAGACGATCTCCACCGTTGGGGGAATCTCTGTTGGGAGGGTTGCTTGCTGAACTTGTTGCCCTGGAAAGTGAAATCGGGCTCGTAAATAAAATTAAAACGTTCTTCGAAAAGATAGTACACTATTGTAATAGAAGTAACTCCCTAACTAAAAACATTGACCCAGTTCAAGAAAAAAACTCACTTATTCTTTGAAGCATTTGTTCACCAGTCTCGGGGTAGTTGAGCCTATCAGCGAATTCCTTACAATACCAAACCAGTAATTCTTGATTTGGTAAAATAGGCTTGATGGTGTAAAAATAAATATGCGTCTGGAACAAAAATTAAATATTTCGTTAGATATCTTCTATTATAATATCTTCTATTATCTTATATCACTTTATAATGTTGCAATGTTTACCTGATACTGGCAGGCGATTAAATTTTGCGACTCTGAAGAGTACGCAGGGTTGACGTATCTCATCCAGTTCGACTTCTGGACATCATAACCGTCGATGTAGTAGAACAGTTCGTTGTCCTTGTATACCTAAAAAGATAATTTTAAACATTCTAAGCGTCTGATATAACTTTGCAGTTTTTCAATGGAATTTAAATTAGCAGGACAATATAGTCTTTAGGCTTTTGGTTCTTGTGAAATTTTTTACTTCATGAAGCATTTGAGTGACTTTAGAGTCTGGACGAAATTTATAAATGATTGGTAATAGCGAGGCTCGGTTGAGGATAGAAAACTAAATTCTCTCGTAACGAATTGATGAGTTACGAGACGTGTCAGTGATTCTTGGTTTTCGTTTTAAGTCCCGTTCGATCGGTTGAAACCAGTTTCGCCTCGAAGGCTTTTTCATTTCGTTCATTTATTTTCATTTTTTTGATCACCTCGCTAGGGAAGATAAGCATTGCTTAGGGACCCTTGCTTGATTTATAGCTTCTAAGAGGATGGTACTCTCGGAAAAAAGCTAATGTTATGGTAATTGCAAAATCCTCAGCCGATAGTTAAGCTGTTTCTCATATAGCGAATGCCTCTATTCAACTCGTCAATTAATACCAAGTTTTCATATATAAATTAAAGGTTTCCAATCTTAAATCCTCAACTTCAAGAATGATTAATTATTAACTATACAATTCTTTATAACTTACCCTCCAGAAGTATTTCCGGTTCGCATCGGCTGGCACCGAATCCTTGGTGTACTTTTGACCCACCAAAGGTCCAAAGCGAGTCCCCTTTGGGATGTAACTCGTGCTCCAAACACCCAACGCCTAATACAAGAAAAAGATTTAAACATTTTTCACTGAATACAAAATTGATAGCGATTAATTAAGTTAAGGTAATTTTTTGATGAACGTACATCGTTAAGAGCTTGCGATGGCTTCAGAACCAAATTTCTCGGAAGCGATGCTTCCGCTCGATTAGATTCATTTGGGGATGCTGTCACATCCGGTACTAAATACACTGCATGTTGTTCAAATTCCTCCTCCCTTAGGGTCGCGTGATCCCACTCGCTAGCCTCCATTCTTCACTGAAACAAAAATAATAACAAGCTTAAATATAAATTAATTAATCAATTTAAATGAAGTGAAGTAATTCTTAAAATGAACAGTTGTTTTTCTTAATAACCCCGAGGCTAGAGATAATTAAAATCGCGTTCAGATAATCGTTCCACACTCGACTTTCTAATCAAACGAAGCCACTCGAAAATCAGATGCACATGAAAATTGCATTACATCTCTTTTGAAATATGCGAATCCTCAAGTACACTCGTAACACCTGAATTTCCTCTAACGGTATCCAAATTGCGACTTATTTTCTTCTTCAATTCTACACTTAAAAAAAAAAAGAAAAAAATTAATCCTAAACTATAATATAAATCCCAATAACAACGTATTTCGAAAACATGACGTGAGAAAAGTTCTATTTAAAGATGAGTAAACAAACAAATCTCACCATGATCAGGCGCAAAAATAAGTAACGACATCCGTGACCTTTCCAATTTTCAACTGCACTGACCTTTAACAATATCATGGAATAATATTTCACTTTTAAAAATCGTTTATATTCTTCTAGTATTTCTTTATTTCTGAGATTCGCTTTCGCAGCGAAAGAAAGTGCAATTCACATTTTCTGTAAGTTTTTGATGCACGGAAATGAAAGAGTAAAAGTAAAATTGAAAAAAGTCCCTATTGCGCGAAAACTGACTTTTCTGCGACTATCGGTCGATCGAGAGGGAAGCTACCCTCGCTGGTGAAATTCACTCGCTGGTGCAGCGGTGCACGCTTTAACACCGCGAAAGTGAAACCCGTCCATGCATTGATCGACTGCAGGGGTGAGGGAGGGGGGCATAAACTCCGAGGTCCATCCCCCCGCCACTCGATTTTCGCGTCTTCGACTTTATTTTCATCCCCTGCAGTTTTCCAGCTATTCATGAAGATAATTTCGTCTATTACGTCTGCATAAAAGATGCAATTCCGAAAATAAAAAAAACCGTCAATGCATCATAATTGCAATCTTCTGAGGATGCTTTCAATTTCGAAATATTCGGATTTACCGAAAATAGGGATTCATAAATATATTCCGGTTCCCTGTTCTCCGACAAATATGAATGGATCACATTTTCAAGAAAGTGATCTTTAGTGCTTAGGCCGGAATTTCATAGGAATGCTTTATGAAGACGAATGATCGAATTGGCCATTTCTTCCTGAATGACTTTCTCTCTCACGAAAGGGCGTTGTTGTTTTCACGCCTAAAACGTACCAATTGAAAAAATCCAATCTTCCTGAAAATTGCCTGGCCTGTTTACGTGATCCTGTGATTTTTCAAAGAGACCTTCATGTTATCTCGCAGCTGCGTAACCTCCTCAAAAGTGCAATTGCAATCCTCGGACTCAAGTTGCCGTTTTTTGCAAACATTTAGTCGGGCGGGACGCGGGATCGATCGCAGCCAGACGACTTGCGAGCAGGTATCGATTATCAGGACATTAGAAGGCTTGAGTAAAATCCCTTCGACATTATTCTTCTAAAATCTAAAATCTCCAACTCTTTCAATTTGTTGTGATCCCTTCCTCAGTTCAACTCCCCACTCACTGTGATGTGAACTACCACGAAAATGGAAACGAAAGGGAAACTCTTTTGCAATTCTTGGATGCAGCTTTTTTCACTCGAAAAATTTAAACAAAACTATTCAAAGGGATGAACTCCCCCGAAAATACTCCTCTCGATTGAATTTTTCAAGTTTGTGGATCGGGTTTTCTGGTTTTTTGAATGAGGGGTGAAATCGCGGGTTTAGTAAACAATGCTCAACGCACGAGGGTGTGCATCGCGGCTCGCGGATGGCACAGTGGAACTCGGGTAGACCTGACCTAGCCCAACGCGAGGCGGCTTGGCTGTTGGCCGAGGGTCTGAATCCTCTTCGTTGGTATTGGTGGAGGCGTTTGTACACGCGCCATGCAGCAGACAGCCAAACCAGCAACCCAAGGTGGTGCATTTCTCTGCGCTGCGCTTTCGATCGACCCGTTGCCAGAGGCTCCCTCTCTCTTTCTCTCCTCCTCTCTTTCTCTTTTTCTCCCTCATTTCCTCTTTCCTTTCCTCTGTCCTCTTCACCTCTCTACCCCTTTTAACTCTTTCCTCTATTTTTCCTTAGGCCGACCCAATACTCGGGAGAGACCCTTACTTCCGGCTGATCATTTATGTCATCAGAATTCGGTATCCTCATCCCTCGAGGGTTCAAATCCCTAAATCCAGCAGGAAGACTGTAAACAACTTATGTTGGGGACTTCCAATACTGTAATGGAAGTTTATTACAAAAACACAATCTAATTTTACAGTACATCATCTTGTTTATCTTCTTGCGAAAAACGCGTGCAAAACCATCTGTATTTAACATAATCGTCAAGTTTTTTATCCTGTCTCGAATATTTTTTACAACCCCTTTACGCTTCGAAGGTTCTCAGCTCCTTTCCTTTTTTTTCTTTTTCTCTTCTTTGCTTCTTTCTTGTACCTTGTTCCGTTTTATTTTTACTAGAAAGTCGCCTCTTCTCTTTCGTTATCGTTGCCCCTATCAGGCTTTCCTTTTCTAAAGGTTTCTCTTTCTGGGGCTGCGAACCTAACTTCCATTCGTAATGTACATCTCCCCTTACTTCTTCATCTCCTCGTCTACATCGAGCTTTCGGGTGGCTTGGTGTGCAACCACCTACCCCCAGTGGAAAACCTCACATGCGCCAATTGCTTTCAAACTGCGACTGCACCTCTGAAACAGAGCCTTAGTGCCGGTTTAAAGGTAGGAATGCAGTTTTAGTCACTTCCAAGATTCTATGGAGTCCTTCCTTATATGCTCCTGAACACTGAATACTCGATTCAACTTTTTGGTTTATTTATTTGTTCTTATTCCCCATGGATTTCTTTTCCTTTTGCAATTTGAATTACAGTTTTTTTTCGCAGTTTCCGGTTTCTATAGCTTTACATTATTTAGAATTCACATTTCATCTCAATTCACATTTCATTCGTTTCGATATTGTGAAGAGTTGAACTTTCAGTAGTAAGAGAAGGGTATAGTCAGACCTGGCAAGTTCTCCCTTCAACGCCTTTTGGTTTGATAAAACAGATCATTCCTCAAATAACTTTACATATTTCAGTAAGATTATACAATTTAAATTTAAATCTGAATTTTAATTAGAATTAGTCACTGTTCCAATTTGAAGATAAAGCATCAGATTTACCGGTTATGAGTTGCTTTATTTCAATAATTACTGGAGTTATTGAAATGCTATTAATATCAAGTTAGGAACAAGGCGTCCGTTGACTTGTGTTAAATTCGCCCACGTAATCGTCTGTAGATAATATCAGACCGGTCGTCGGGATTAAAATCGACGCAAGAATCGATCCTGCCATTGGCTAATGGCCGGGATCGAAGACTTGAGGTCGTTGAACTTGAACCTCGTGGCCAAAATGGCTACAGATGTTTGCTTCCTTACTTGCCATTGTCGCTGAGCTAACAGTCAGTGACGTGGGATAACACAAACTATCAAATGTGAATGTCCTAACAAAGTGAAGGGGGCCAGTGATCTCCGACCGTGACTTTGAATCAACAACCTCAGACCCTGTTCTCCACTATAATTAGATTCTATTTCAGTCGTATTATGAAAATTTGATCGGGTTTTTTAATTTTAGATTCCATGAGCAATTACTGAAATGCAATTATGAAATAGAGTTGAAATATTTAACTTATTTCAATGTTTTGATTGTTTTCGGGGCATTTTTAGTTGAAATAGAGAATGTCGAACTTTAGCGACAAATAATGGAGTCACCCAAGATGGTTACTTTCCGAATTTCACTTTTCGAAGAAGACTTGAATTCACGTTGGTGGATTCCCTCGGTTGAGTCTTCTGGTTTGTTAGAGAAGAATTTCCGCGTGAATCGGCGACGACTACTAACCCAGATACGTCCTGGGGTCGTCGATCTTTTCCCTGCTTGGAGGAACTACTGTACCAGATATTAATTTGCTAGGAATGAACAAAAAATGTCCGCTGAAAATTGCCTTCAATTTCCCTCGACTTATTCAGTCTCCTCCCGAACACGCGATTTGAGCATGGACATTTTCACTTAAATCCGTCGAAATTTTAATCCAACTCCTAGACATTAAACATTTTTGTTCCTAAAGTATTAAGTACTATCAGGTTGTATAATTTTCGGTAATTTTGATTTAATATTAACATTCCTTACCGGTAAATTTCTAATTCACGCAATAGTCGGCGGTAGATAGAGAACTCGATGTAAACCGGAAATGCCGTCTCCATGGTGCCCATTCGGATCGAATCACAGCAGAGTCGAGGTCTTTACCCCCGCGCAACGTCTATTATGTTACGAGATATGATGCGAATAACCCGTATGTGCGAAAATTTATTCGCGCGCTATTATGCGTAGGTGAGAAACATTTTTAATGGCGAACAAAGACTAATAAATGCAGAAAGAACCTAAGATTTCTGCACATTAAGTATTTTCGCACATCAGTATATAGTAACCAATACGATACTTGTGATTGATCGTGACTGTAGATCTAACACTTTTTTTATACTTTCGACTTTTGGAAGATTTCAAGTTATGTAATTTTTTGTGGGTAGTAAACGTGGGCATTGTATCAGAAGGAGCAAAAGCAAATTGAGGGTCATTCCCTTCACTTTGGAGTCCCAGCTATTGCAAGGATGGTGAACTCTGTAGAATCGTTTTGGCACGTTGAGTTCAATGACCTCGTTTAAGTTCTCTGCTTTCAGGTCCTTCCATTTTGAATCGCATACTGATTTTCGAATTATCCTGTTCAAATTTCGCCCATAAGCAAAATTTGTCAACACCTCTCTGATGACAGAGAACATTTTCTTTCAGTCTCTAGAATGTGGAATATCTGCAATTTCAGAATTCAAATAGTTCATTTCATTTTATGAAATGTTGAAAAATGTTGTTACTCTTTGCAAGTTTAATGACCCCCCTCATTGGCAAAACTTCATAATTCCGATAACCTTGAGCATCCCACGGAAGCGGAAGCGTTCAATGTCCGATAAGGATCGGTGAAATTTCGTCAGCGCTGGTCCGTACACCGAAAATGAATTCGGTTTTACTTTTGGTCGAGGCCCACTCCTCGAGTAACGGTGCTTTGACACACAAGCACTTGCACTTACGTACAATTCCTGCAGGTCGCTTCACCTTTCAAACGAGGGTCTCGAGTCTCCCCATACCCACACGTTTTTCAGGAAACATGTGTAAAATAGAGACATGATTTGAGTGTGCGTCTGACTATGGAATAGAGAATAACGATATTCACATAACATGAAGTATGTGAGTGAGGGGAATGTACAGTTAGTCGAGTGACGCGTTCACTTCGGCTACGGTTTGGTTTCGATGGGAGAAGGTTGGCGATGTAGGCGCTACAACGGGGTCTCGCCTATGGGGGTATCGAAACCTCCTTCATGGTGTTGCGCGAACTCGAACTCAAGTCCAAGTCCAGGTCCAAGTAGGACAATGACCGGCAGAGACCTTCTTTCAGGGACACGATCAAGAAGGGGGACTATAAGCGATCGCAGGAAGAGAAAGAGAAGCTCAAGATTCGCGAACTCACTTTGCTAATTCACTTGCTACTCGCTTTTCCAGCTACTCGCATTTTGCACCTCTTCACGACGAATGCTCTCGCTTCTGCCAATCAACTCAGCATTTCACCAACTCGAACGCTGCTAACTTTCAAATTTTCATTTCTTTTTGCCCTTGATCAGTCATCTACATTTCACCAGCTCAACATCAACATGGAAAATTGAAAACTACACAGAAAAAACTAGAGGTTCCACGCTGTTGCAGCTCCGTTGATAATGTGGTTCCTTTAGAATCTGTCAAAATCGGGGTGTTAATCAGAAGTAAAGAACTACACGGAAAAAAATGCATAGTCAGGTTGACTATCTGGACTGTAAAACTGACTATACTAGAGTTTCAACTATAGGACAGCACCCTAGATAGTCAAACCTAATATCCGCGGAATGTTAAAAAGTGGTTGTTCAGCTTGACCATCCTAGAGTGTAAGTTTTACTATCCTTAAAGTGTAAAACTAGAGAGGTTAGTTACTAAAGTAAAATAAAAAAACTGACTGCCAAGCAGACAGACATAGACGAGAAACGTATCTCTTAACTTATATCTAACGCATACAACCCTAATTCTATAACCTAACTTAACACTACTACGTACAACGCAATTCCCTAACGCAGAATATCGCACGATGAGACGCTGAGTATATTGGTCGAAATGGTCCTTATATATCAACCAACTGAATTCTCACCGCTTGTGAGAAACTCCCAATGACGGGCTAAGTGGTGACCCATAAGAGTGACCAAAGGTAACCCAGGAGGTAACCCACGGGGTGACCCATGTAGCCGCGCGCAGATTCTTAATATCTCAAAGTGTAAAACCTGACACTCTGAAATATTC
>UCOK01014447.1:0-27615 GCA_900474325.1 Synergus umbraculus | reverse complement strand
GTCATGTTGCAGGATAACTTTATCGTGTCTCTCTTGATACTGTGGCCGTTTCTCCTTCAATGCTCGACTCAAACGCATCAATTGCGTTCGATACCGATCCCCTGTAATAGTTTCACTCGGTTTCAACAGCTCATAATACACCACACCGAGCTGGTCCCACCAAATGCAGAGCATAACCTTGGCACTGTGAATATTCGGTCTGGGCGTAGATGTGGAGGCATGTCCGGGCATTCCCCATGATTTTCTGCGTTTGGGATTATCGTAGTGTAGCATTCGATGAGCCTCAGCCGCAGTTTTCTTCAAATGAAAGCAGAAAATCAACACTTCCCACAAATGACGAGAATTTGGCTCGAAAACTGACATCTTCGATCGAGAATACACTTCTGATGCAAACACAAATTCACTAATATGGTGATGTGGTTATGTTGACAGATGTCCAAGCTTACTGTATGAAATTTTTGACCTGCCTATTTCAACCGGCACTTACCGCTGCAGTCATCTATCGAAAAACGGCGGAAGCAAAGTTGTACACCTAATAAATATACAGTCAAAATGGTTAATTTCTAAAATAAGAATTCTGAATTGATTAATGCATATTTTAAAATAGTATAAAGTAACTTACACAATTATTTTGCAACTATAAAAATGGCAATAATCAAGAGGTATGTATATGAGATTAATAAAAAGGCAATTTTTAAATTACTAAAGTATAATTCTTATAAATTTTATATGGTATATGTAATATTAAATTTCAATAAATAAAATGAATGCAACAAGCATTTCAAATTTTATACTATAAACCCTCAAAGCGCACACTTTTAGAAAGTTACGTAAAACCCACACATGGGTATTTTTCAATCGACAGGAAATTTAGTCTGGGAGACGAAAAAAATATTTTTTTTTTATTTTATTTAACAGCAACAAATTTATTTACAAAAAACTGTACCCAGTGTGGACTTTGAGGGTTAATAACATAAAAATTATAACCTTCTGTAAAACACAACAAATAAAATGTAATTTTATGTACAAGAAAACGTTGATATTTAAAAAGAAAATATCAACGTTTTCTTGTACATGAAATTATATATTATATGTTGTGTTTTACGGAATGTTATAATTTTTATGTTATTTAATATTTTTGAAATGCTAGTTGTATTCATTTTATTTATTGAAATTTCATATTATATACCATATAAGATTCATAGGAATTATACTTTTGTAATTTAAAAATTGCCTTTTTATTAATCTCATATACATACCTCTAGATTATTGCCATTTTTATAATTTCAAAATAATTTTGTAAGTTACTTTATACTATTTTAAAATATGCATTAATCAATTCAGAATTCTTATTTTAGAAATTAACAATTTTGACATAGACAAGGGAAACGTAGCCCCCTGCGCGCTTCGCGCGCCTACCCCCCATCATAATTTTGGCGAATTCTTTAATTTTTGTGCGTTTTATTGAGGTCTTACAGGCGTTTTATGGTAGTCTTATAGTGGTCTTATGGAGTCCTATGGGGATCAGAACCCTAACCTAAGCCTTAACTTTACCTAAACCTTATGGGATCTTATATGAGTCTTATGAGATTTTAATGAACGTCTTTTGGGAATTTATGTTATGTTTATTGGTCATATGGGATCATATTTGATCTTATGGGGTTTTATGGTAATCTTATAGTAGTCTCTTTGGTCCTATGGGGTTGAGACCCTAACTTAACCTAACCTAATCTTTTGAGATTTTCAGGGACTTCTTATTTGGGTTTTATGGGGTATTATGGAAGTTGTATGTTGTCTTATGAGGTGTTATGTTAATCTTTTGGGGTCTTATGGAATTTTTATCTTTTTTGGGTTTTATGGAGTTGTAATGAGATTCTTGATACAGCGGCAGCGGTGAAATTAAGGGGTCACTTGATCAATGGGTTCAAAGGGGGCGTGGTTTCACCAGGGTCACGTGATCATGGGGATCAAAAGGATCGTATCGTTATGGGGTCACATGATCGGTTGTCATGGAGGTGGACCTAAACTAACCTAACCTAATTTGGTTCTATTGGAGTCTTATAGGGTTTTATGGTAGTCTAATAGTGGTCTTATGGGGTTCTTTGGGAGAATCTTGTAGTCGCGCTATTCTAACCTCTGGAAACAGCAACTTTCAGCTCGCTTTACACGCTCTTGAATACGTGATTTCTTTGAGCACTTTATTTTCTTCCTCATAGAGGAAGCATTAACGATTTTCTTAAATATTATAAAAAATATATATATAATCAATTTTTTTATAATCTAAAAATCTATCCATGTCATCATTCGTTTTTGTTTTTTAAATAAAATGTTTTAATATTAAATTAGGTAGTTGAATTTTTACGACGAAAAAAACCTTTTAATTTTCATTTCAAATCGTGACACTAAAGTTCCCAAATTAATTAATTATTTAGTCAATAACAATTTTTCTGTTAGTACTTTGTTTAAATTTATTGTATTAAATGTATTATATATCTTGGAAAAATTCTTCGTATTGCTTTCACAACATTTAATCACTTAGAAACTTAATATATTTTACTTTTTTCTTCATTTTTGTACTCATATATGCCAAAAACATTTCACTTCATTTTTCCATTAGAAAACATGAAAAAGCGGTTCAGATTTTAAAAAAATATAAATATTTACATTTTTATCATGTATTTTAAAGAAAGTCGGCCCTATAGGTAATCAGCGCTACGCTCGGTCAAGTAAAGTACTTACGCGCAGGCCAGTAAAATGTTTGCCCATTTTTAGCTTGGAGTTACTCAGGACTAATTTTAAATGATGCAGACTGTGCATGCTCAAGTCACAGAATCGTTTCCGAATGGGATGAAGTATGTTATTTTTCAAAGAATTATAGTCAACATGTATTTCACCGATTTGATGAAAACATTTTTTTGACAACGTGCTATTTCAATTTAAAAAACGAGATAAATTATCAAAAATAGTCATTTTTTTAATTATGATAGTTTTTAAACTAATATTTTACATTTTTCTTACAGGTTTTGATGGAATTTCTCATTCATGATGTCTACTAACCGAGAAAAACGAGAAACTGAAAAAAAAAACCGGAATATAGGATAAAGTTCCGAAAAGCGTAAACCTCTAATTTTGTTGGGTGTTCGAATACTTATGTATTTCGACGCGCTGATTACGAAAATGACAGTGAAAATTGGCGATTAGTCGATTTTCATGGTGAAACCATGCCTGAATGAAATACACATGGCTCTTCACATTCTATACGAAAATCTTTGTAAAAGAGAATTATTGCACAGGGAAATGGCAAAGTGAATGATAGAAAAAAATGGCTAAGGGAAATGGCAAACGAAAATCGTAAAAGGAATGGTAAAGGGAATGGCAAAAAAGTGAATGGTAAAGGCAATGGTAAAGGAAAACGGTAGAAGGAATGATGAAGGAAAATGGCACAGGAAAATGGTAAGGTGGAATCGTAAAGGGAAATGGCAAGAGCGTAAATAGGTACCAAACCGAAACCATTGCGGATACGACGGAAATCTTTGTATCATTGATTTTCTCGAAAAGTATCACTCGAAGAAAAAAAATGTATATTTCGATAAGGTCTACAATTTTTGTTTGAGACATTTTTTTAATTTTAAATATTAGCTGATATTAACGCAAAAAAAAACCATGATTATTATGGTCTTTTCATGGTTTCACCATAAAAATCCACTATTTATCAATTTTCCCTATCATTTTCGTAATTAGCGCTTTAAAATACATAAGTATACGAAGACCCAAGAAAATCAGATTTTCACGCTTTTCGGAACTCCACCCTAAGTTTATAACTATCTTTAAATTTTGAAATTTTTATAAGTTATGTGGGATTTATTACTCAAATTTTGAATGTACACCAAGTTTCAAGATTTTCAGAATTTTTAAAAATATTTCAAGAGATGTCGTATTTTATTCAAGTCACACAAGTTTCTTTTATTTTCAAATTATTTCCAGTTTTTGAAGGATACCAAAAGATTTTGTCAAGAGTTTCCAAAAGGATTTCCTATAATTTTACGAGTTTTTTAATGTTTTCACAGGTCCACAAAAAAAAAATTGTTCTGAACTTTACATCTAACAAGGCTACCCTTATAGATTTTGAGCTGCTGAATCCAAATTCGGCCTTAGAATTTTCTCTATACCGTACAATTTTCCCATAGCCTAGGGTAAATGTGTGAATTTTAGAAGTTTTAGGCTCCGTTGCAGTTATATTTATTCTTGAAAAAGTTAATGGAACAACGTCATTCCTACATATTTCGGGTCGCTTTTAGTTCAAATTTGAATTTAGAATTTTTGTGAATTACCTGAGAATTTCCCTAGCCTAGGGGAAAAAGTGCATAAATGTGCAAAACTTGAGGCTTAAGTTTTCTGCAGTACCTCGGATTTTCCTTAGCCTAGGGAATTTTTTATACTAGATTTTCCAATGTTTCCTTGTTCTTTTATCGTCAAACGTTTTTCGTAGCGGATTTCTTTTGCGTCCTTTTCTTGTACTTATAACATCTTTTTTTAATCTCCAACAAAAATCTGCCATCATGTGTTCATCCAAAATTTCACATATTTACCCTTGGCTAGGGGAAAATTGTAGGGTTTAGGGAAAATTCTAAGGCCGAATTCGGATTCAGCAGCCCAAAATCTATATGGGTAGCTTTGTCAGATATAAAGTTCAGGCCACTTTTTTTTTGTGGCCTTGTGTTTTATAAGATTTCAAAATTTTTAAGCTTTAGTTCTTTTGTGCGGAATTTTGTAGGTTGTTGTGACGTTCAACGGATTACTGTAAGATTTTCGAAAGAAGGAGAGCCGATTTGTACTGTTTTTAGCCTAATTTCTTTTTGCGTCAAATCCGACAGCAAATTTTTTAGTATCTACTAACAATAATAAATTGATTTCATCTTAAACTGACCACCCTCACCCCCGTAATTTCTCCCCACAACACCCTCGAATATATACTGAAAATGTCATCGCTTTCTAACAGCATTTTTCAAAAGATTCGGCGCTGTTAAACTTGTATTTGATTAATAAAATATAGTATCAACTCCCTATTAACTACTTCTACTCTTATTTATCATTGTTTGCCTCTTTGGTTATTTTACTGTTTATTCGCGTACAGGGTATATAAATGAAAAATATCTAAGCTTGATCAGTAGATTTGGCCACTGATTCGAATCCAATGTCCATTAACCTCTATCACCTCAGGTTCAAGGTCATTTGTAGGTCAAATTGAAGAAAAACTGATGAGGAAATCCATAAAAAAAGATATACACTGCACAGGGTGTATCGCGACCTCTTTCATTAATTGAAACTACAAATACTAGAGCAAAAACTAAGTTGAAAACTCCCATATTAAAATGTTGTAAAATGCGTGGTTTTTAAACTACAGAGCATTACAGTTGACCAATCATAAGCACGCTTTAGACTGCACACATTCTCATAACGTAGCTCATAATACATCATGGATCCTTGTCAGTCTAAAGCGTGCTTATGATTGGTCAACTGTAATGCTCTGTAGTTTAAAAACTTCGCATTTCACAACATTTTCGTATGGGAGTTTTCGATTTAGTTTTTGCTCTAGTATTTGTAGTTTCAATTAATGATAGAGGTCGCGATACACCCTGTATAGTAGGCAAGGAAGGAGGTCCGCGGGGTATAGGAGGGACCGCTCGAATTCAACGCTTCCAACTCATTCGCGTTCGTCCCCGACCCAACCGGGACGGGAACTATATTGAGAGTGTAGTGTATAGATTTTTGAATTCAGCAAACTCAAAAAAAATAGGTGCAGAGGCCGGTATAGGCTGCGCAGTCTTTTCTCATTGTTAGTCTAATATTGAGATAACCAATACTCGAGGTCCCAAATAGTAAAGACATTCTGTTCTCAATAGTAAAGAGTGCAATAATTCGTAATAAGCACTTGATACCACTGCGCATGCGTTACGCTCGGCATCTGATTAAAATATATTTGATATGCAATACGCATTCGCAGTTGCTGTGACTATAGAGAGAGTGAATTTATTTACTTCCGGGAACGTCTCTGTTTTAGATTTCTTTAATATTGGGAATCAGTGGTATATTCATAAAACAAATTTAAGAAAGTTTACAAGGTTGGCAACAGTTACGAACCTATTGATAGAAAAAGAAACCATGAGCTGATGGGTCGTATGGTTCGGGGCCGAAAAATCCCACGATATGAAGACACTGTCTTAAGCAGTGTTACTGCTTTGCGATGTTAGGAGACAGGGTTATTTTAGGAGGACTTAGAAATATTTTCTAAGTTATTGACAGGAGAGGTTAGAATTCCCGGGCGACGAAAGAAAAGAATTATAGATGCTCGCCAAAACGATTCATGATTATAATAGTATATTATGCATCAAGGGATACATACAGGCGTTTTTTGTTGAGTGTAACGTATACAGAACGAGTAGTAGCTCAAGGGCGCCCCGAGAGCGAAGACGAGTTCTGCATACGTTGCGCGAGACAAAAACGCCTATATCCCTAGTTGCATACGATATTTTCTTCAAAAAAGTGCATAAAACCACGTATTTGAGAGCGTTTAAATCGAGCTGAAAGTTGCTGTTTCCTGAGGTTAGAATAACGCGACTACAAGATTCTCCGCCAGAGGCAGTACTGTCGCGAGTTTTTTTACCTTCAGCTGGATTTTTTTTCATGTTAGGAGTTTTTTTCTCAGTTTTTTTTACTTCTCTGGAAACAGCAACTTTCAGTTCGCTTCACACGCTCGAAAATACGTGGTTTTCGTGCAAGTGTTAAAGAAAAGTATTTATAATCATGAATACATTTTTGGTGGACGTCAAAGTAAAAGTTTGTGATGGCATTTTCAGTATTTGAGAGAGAGAGAGTGTGGCGGGGGGAAAGTACACGGGTGAGAGTGGTCCGTTTATGGAGGAATCGACTTAAGGTATTATTGTCAGTAGGACAGTACCTGTCAGTAGATAACTAAATTCGGCCTCAGCTAAGACATCCCTGGCTTCTCCATCCAGCGGAGCATTTCCCTACTGCACAGACCCGACTATCCATCAAACAATATCCCTGCGCACTCAGAATCGACTGTCCATCTGGCCCATAATGATAACCACGCAGTAATACTGCCTAACCCTATACATCCCCATTCAACTTAGGCTTTACCTTTTTGAAAAACCCTCTTATTTCGTAAAATTAGTTATTACTTATTATCAATAAACCGTTTCCTTCTCAATCTACCGTTTACTTTCCGACTTCATAATATGCCAATTGCACATGTTAGCTGTAAAAAAAGTACTAAACATGATTAATAATTTTTGCCTCTAAACAGACGATTAAGCTAAAAATTGGAGCTTCGTTAGATAAAGATATTTTCTAAATATTTTGAAAATTTTAGACAATTCTTAATGAGGGTTCAATTCAAGGGCACAACCACCTTAAAACTCCTAAGATTCTCTTAAAATCTCAAAAATTTTTCAAAACTTAATCTTCGAAATCTTGTAAAATTATATGAATAAATCCCTTACGATTCTCAAAAATTCTTTACAATTTCTAAAACTATTTGAAACCCACTTAGATTACACAAGAATCTTTAAAATTTTATTTAAATCTTTTCCAATCCGTTAAAATTGATTTAAAAAACTTATTGAAGTATTAAAATTCTTAAAAATATTTTTAGATCCCATAAAATGTTTTGAAATATGTTAAGTTACATGGGTGCCTTGAGGTTAATTTTTTTCGAAAATCTTGTCACTTCAACAAATCATTTCAGATCTTGATTCTACAATATTTTTTACGTTCAAACACGCAATGACGAAAATCGCAGAGAGTGACATTTTTTTAAGGCCACTTAAATTAAATTAAAAATTAAATTATAATTACAAATAATTATAATCAAATTATTATTAATTTAAATTCTAATTATTACTTTACAACTATACATTAACTGTATAGGTATTTTAAAAAAATACTATTTTGTTAACAGAACTTTCTAAGAATTAATTTCCCTCTACTATTTGTGTGTAAAAATAAGTAAAAAAGTGGCCTTAAAAAAAACGGCACTATCTGCGATATCCGTCATTGCGTGTTTGAACGTAAAAACTGTTCTAAAATCAAGATCTGCAATGATTTCCGAAGTGACAAAAGTGACAAGACTTTCGAGGAAAATTAAGCTCAGGGCTATATTTAAATCTCTTGAAGTCTTTTTGAAATGTTATTTCAAGATTATAAGAGTTAAAACTCTTACAATCTTGAAAGCTTGGTGTTCACACAACATATCATGTGTTTCAAAAATTTTAAATACGTTTTCTGATATGACCTTCTACCCCGAATTTATTTAAATTCGCTTGGTTATTTCTGAAAATATCTGTTTATAAAATAGACATTGGGACTTAGTGCACTGAAACGACTTTCGAGTAGTACCTCCCGCAAAAGTACGGTGGCGCCACGAAACGCTCGGTAGCTTTTACGTTGTATTTCCGGGGTGTAGCTCTCTTCTAGCGAGGGATAGTCCTACGACATCGAGCAGATGCTACTCAAATATTGTTGAGTAGCTGCCCTCTTTCTCGTTCATGTTTTTGCACCTCGCATGAGAGTCACTGTTACTCCACTGTGTGGCGCTGTTCCTCAATATTTATCGAGGAGTAGCCCTACAGGTTAGATGGCGCTGAACCTTGAATGTCGCTTCAGGGTAGATGCAAAATTTGAGTAGCTTTCGCATCGGAAACGAATCTATGAGTTTAACGTTCACAAACAGACATGCCGCCATCAGTCTGAATGGTTTGAAATGAATTCGCCCAATTGGTTCATCGAGAGCCCTTGAATCTAAGTTTAAATGTGAGAGATTTTGGAATCATTAGATGATATGATTTTTTAGAAGAGTAGGATCTTGATTTAAAGTACTTTTTTCACAGGACTTTCAAGCATTTTTTTTTAGATAGGACGTGTTTGTTTCCCTTAGTGTTTTTAGGAGTTTGAGAGAATTTTATTAACATTTGGTTTTGTTTCTATTTTTTATATTAGGCGACCAATCAGACGAACGTGAAGCAGCATCAACAAATAGTGGAAATTGGTCTATCTCCAGGTATTAAGACACCTTGGAGTCTTGCTTCTTTAAGACCGGCCCCTCCTATTTATACAATTAAACCTTTTGGAAAATCTGACTCAACTGAGAACTGTCGGTCAACGAAATTGTGCAGTACGTATTTTTTAGCTAACATTTTACAAAAATTCCAGCCATCACAGATCGTTACCCTGCCTGGCGAAAGTTTCGGATAGAAAAATTCCCTATCCGTCTGAATACTTTTCAATCCGAAGTCTGTATGAAGATTCCTATCTGAATAAAAACCGTGTCAATCCGAAGTCTGCCTACAATTTCCTATCATAATCCGTCCAAACCTGTCCGAAAACAGCCTAAAAATTCCAGTCCAAATGAATTTGAGCTAATCCGTGCCAGCTCGGTATCACCACAATAATGTAAATAAAGAAATAGGAATGATTTGTGAAATGTTGCATTATGATTGCAATTTTGTAAAAAATTTGGAAAGAAATTGACATTATGATTGTCTTCAAATTTATTCGGACAGAAACCTCAGATTCAGTGGGTTTGAAACTTTTTTCGGAAGCGTGGCGCGACATTTGAAAGATGAGAATTCGTTTACTATTGCGGACGCGTCTGTTTTTTTTCTGTTTTTGTTTTACTATTGAAGAAGACAAGTGTATTTGATACTTTGACTTTGAGGGCTTATTTACATTTTTTTGACTTACATAACAGGTTAGAGTTTTTTTTCTTCTAGCAAAATTTTCTAGTATTTTTGTTTTCTGAGTTAATTTGTTTATTTTTTATCAATTTTTTATCTATCATTTATTTCTCACCTATTTCTATAAAAAAAATCGCTTTCTTATCTTTTTTAATTAAAATAGGTACTTGCGATGACTATAATTAAAATTCTACTTTTCTTTTACTATTTATTTTAGGTGAAAGGCAATTTGAAGATGATGCAATTATATTGAAAGTGATCGAAGGCTATTGTTTCACAGTCAACGCGAGGTTTACTGTCCACTCTGGTAAGTACATGATTTAAATTTTTTTTAAAAACTGTATTGTGTGAGTAACAATCTAAACAGAATAACAATTGTTTTCTAGAGGTTCACATCAGTGTTTCTTTAACAAACATAGGTAGAAAAAAATGTAATTTTCGTGGTTCAAAGTACTTTTTACCAGTCCGAAATAAACCGTGAATAACTGACATTTGATCTAGTTTTTGAAGTTTTGCTAATCAATGTAACTAATATAATCATAAATTCTAATAGTAGTATAGCTACTATTATAGAGAGTATGGCGCTACTTATTCACCGAGCAAAGTTTTGTTCCATACACGGAGAAAATTTGCTCGCAAACCGTTACCGCGAAAGTTCTGGTGAAATTTTGATGTAGTGGCGTTTCGATTTTATTTCGCGTAGTATCAGCAATTGCTATCAGTATTATCAATATTATTTAATACGTTTTTAATGTGAATAATGTAATAAGTGAGAAAGTATATTATTCGATAGAAAATACTATCAACAAAATAAAATTTCTTCAAAGATAAATGGAAAATTTCAAAGCAGAAGCATTAAATTTTCGCATTTACTTTTGTCAGCCTTCACTTTTATTCAGAGAATCTTTTCAGAGCTGGAATGAAAGAAATACCGTGTATACCTAAGAGCGAACTAAGAGCATCAACATCCCGCTCATGCGCGCGTAAGAGAGAAGTTCTCTTAATATTTTTCACATCTTCCTATAATTATAACGAGACCGAACGCGCGCTTTCCGCGCGCGGGATGAATTTATTTTTAATTTAAGCGATTTTGTACAATATAAAGATTTAAAATTTCCCGCGTCGGCCTCGATTATCGATATACGACACGTCACGAACTGTATTGACCAATAAGGAATCGGGTCCACGCATTTCAGCGTTACACTTTGATTATCGATACGTATGATCTTTCTTATATATGATTTAATAATAAGCTATAATTATTTATTATTGCTTCTGAAGTAAATTTAAATATTTGCAATTGAATTTAACTCATACTAAATTATGTATATATCGCTATAATCAACTATATAATAAATATTATTATTTGCATATAATTTTAACTCTATTTTATTTAGAAATATTGATTCAACTAAAAATAAAAAATACATTTCAAGTTTCTTGTATACAGAATTATTTTCAATGTGAATGAATCCATATTTTAACATTACGAGATTAAACGCGCGCTCCGCGCGCACATTTGCTACGATATTTATTTAAGATTTAAGATATCCCGCGTCACGCGCCATATTCAATATACACCGCGTCATCACTTTCATCTGACCAATAAGGAAAAAGCTTTACGTTACTAATGATCTTTTTATAATAGGATTTCTGGGTGAAAATGCAATCAACCCAAAAATTCGTTTATTTTGAACGTTTAGAATTTCAAGCACATAATATTTTCATCCGCCTCTGTTATTTCTCTCTCACAAGTGGTAATACATTCTACTGGTTAGTATATAAAGACGATTCAAATCTATGCTCCCTGCGTCGTGCGTGCGATTCGTCGATTATAACCATATAATTTTATATGTGCATTAGCTTGGTAAATTCTCAAGTCTTCGAGCTTAAACCTTCTTGTGCTTTAGGACGCTTTCATGAGCAGTGCGGTACTCTTTCGAGAGGTTTGATAAATAGTCAAGACCATGCATAATACTTTCTCCCGTGATTACCGAACAAATTTTCTTCGTGTGCTAAATTACAAAAACTACTTATTACAATCACACATTCACACCTACTATTTTACCTTTTGTTCTCATGAATAACTCTGAGCCATAGGGATTCGATCAGAGCACACTCACGCTCTCACAATTCCGACGTCTTATTCCGTATCGCAAAGGCCCGCAGAGGATTCTAGTCGATTAAGGCTAGGCTTCTGAAAGGAATCTGTATTGCCAACTTTATGAGGGTAATACTGAACGAGGGTAATTTAGCATGAAACAGAGCCTTATTCGACAGATAAGTGGCGCCTTACTCTCGCAGCTATTCTTGTGACAACAACGTTCAGTAGTAGTTTCTTATTCAGTATTTATTTGTAAACTGCTTGTATCGTTTGAACAAAATTAATAATAATTTTCAAATATGCCTTTGACGTTGTAGCATGAAATAATCCGAGTGTGTTTTAGTGTATTTATTTTGTATTTTGTATTAACTATTAACACCATTAAAGGGTGGCCTTACGCTGTACAGGAAAACCGGGGATAAGCCGAAAATTGTTTTGAAACTCGGGAGTTTCTTTAATCCACAGGGTTTATTCCTCGAATTCTCAGTCTACACCAGATTTCTAAATTTTAAAGGATTTCCAAAAATTTGAAGGAATCTGAAAAAATTTCCAAAAATTTAATAGTATTTAAAAAATTTCAAGGTATTTTAAAGGTTGAAACGAGTTTCAATGATTTAAAGAGATTTTACAATAAAAAGAAATAATTCAAAAGTTTTAAACGAATTGTAAAAGGTTTAATAATGAAAAATAAAAAAAATGTTTAATGAAACAAATAAAAATTTTTAAAATGTATAACTGGGAATTTTTTCCTGAAATTCGAGTGGCCACCCTGAATTTGATATAATATCGTGTTATTCCAGCTCGAAGAAATAACGCTAGCTTTAATTTTGTATTTCTTCATCAGGATTATTTTCTGCGCGACTTCAGAATTAGCTTAGACAATTAGAACACTTCTTTGCAAGAAACCAAAAATGATCCCAAAAAAACCGTTTATTGGCCTTAAATAAAAGTTGACTTAAGTCAACGTTTCGCTCTGTATAAAAGAAAATCACATGGCTCACACTTTCAGCGCGATATTGCTAACTCAAGCAACTCTTGCAAAATGTACTGACTCTCTAAGAATAATTTTTCGTTTATACAACAGTCATATGAATTTCAGCTATGTTGGATTATGACCCACTTCATAAAGCCCGCGATAGAGTATCCTTAGTGAATAATAGAATTGGGGATGGAGATTCATTTGAAGACAGGTACGTAAGTCTTTTCTAGTTTCCACTTGAAGACCTTTCATTTTCATTCTCTAATTTTGAGTATCCAAGAATATGAATAATTAGGGGAAGCTAATTCTGAAGTCGAAAATCTAGTATTCACAGGAAATTACACTACCATCCGGCGGCATTGCCCTCGGCTGGCATTGCCTTCAGTCGGTAATGAAGATTCCTGTCAGTAAATTAGCCTCAGTCAATATGAAAAATATACCTTATCTGCTGTTACCTCAGGTATAAATTGGGATTCCCGTAACTATAAAAAAAAGGTGTTTAATTACTGGGAATCTCTTTTCTATCTGAAAAGATTTAAAATTTCTAAAATCTTATATCTTTTGAAGTCCCTTTAAAGTTTTTCTTTTAAAATCACTTTATATCTCTTTACATTGTTTTAAACTAAATCCTTTAAAGTCGATCTCTTCAAAATCCCTTGAAATTCTTTACAATCATTAAAAATATCTTGAAATATTATTTATTACAAATAAAATTTTTAAATTTTTTAAAACTCGTGAATTATTTTATTTATTTTCAATATTTGTTGAAATTTCTGTTAATTTTTTTAGAACTTCATTAGAATGTTTTTCCTTCTTTTTAATTCTTTTAAATTATTTTGAATTCCTTTGAATTTGTCCTGAAATTTTAATTTTAATTTACGCAAAACTTTTTAAAATTCTTCGCTCGAATTACTCAAATCATTGATATTTGAACGTAATTAGATGTTTCACTTAATTTCAGGTTTGAAAAATGCAAAATGCAAAATTACCAGATTGTTATGAATATCCACCGGGTTCAGAAAAATCAAGAAAAACTAAAATCCAAGAAAACCTTTTTGAGTTATAGCCATAAAACGATTTTTTTTTAATTTTGCATTTTTCAAACATTCTAAAACTAAGTGAAACATATAATTTCGTCCACATATCATTAATTTAGTTAGGTAATTCTAATGAAGAATTTAAAAAAGTTTTGCACAAAGTCCTTAATTTTATCTACAATTCAATTTTTTCTTTTCCACACAGGAGCCTATCGGAAACTATTAAAACCCTGAAGAATCAAATGGTCGATTTGCAGTGGCAAATATCTCAGTTAACTAGGCAGTTGGAGGAAGAAAGAAGATCACGTCTCTCATTGGCTGCAACAGTAAAACGCAGCATTGCCGTTATCGACAGCCCCGTACCTTAAGGCATTGTCGATATCAGCTCTATTAGTGAAAGTTTCGTATGAAATTAATTCCAAACTAAGCCGAAATTTTCTGAATCGTTTCAAAATTTTTATCTGAATCAAACATTTTTTTCATTCCGATCTAATTCGAAGCAAGTTTTCAATCACTTTTTGTTCGTTTTAATCCGCGCATCAACTCCAAATTCATTCCGAATGAATCCGAACGACTTTCAATCCTTTTCCTGCCTCATAGAGAAAGTTTTGTAGTCGTTATATATTTTCCAATATTTTGAAAATGGTTTCATTCAAATTTCCTCAATTTATAAATGTCTAACAGAACGTTCTAGTTAATTGTCCGGATGTATGTACGTATATGTATGGATGGATTTCCCCCTCCCCTCTTTCTTTTGTCGCCACTATAACTTTAAGAAAGTTTACAATGTACTGCTCAATCAAAATCTCAAATGTGCCCAAGAATTTTTCAAAATATTAAATTTAAAAAATTTTATGTAGGTACATTTATAACTTTTGTAAAATTGATTTTTCGACTATAAGTTCTCAAGTAATCATAATTCAGAGCTTATGTAAAGAAAAGAAAAATCCTTTGTTTAAAAACCGGATCGGGGTAGATGCAGACGAATAGACATCTCAGTTAGATTAGATCGGATTAATTCGGATAGAAATCATTAGTTCGAACTCGAATGAAACTGTTTGGTTTAGATAAAAATTCCGAAATTAAATGAATTCCAAGTATAGAATTTTTTCTATCTGAAACTTTCTCCAGGCAGATTATCACTTAGATTACTATTTTACTAAAATCTTTCCTCGAAAGACAGAATGTCATTTTTCTTATATTTACCAAAAATACAAAGTCTAGAGCCGGCGCAAATGTACCTATATCACCTAAACACTGTCGTTACAATACAAGATGCCTTTTTATGGGAATGTTTTGTAATATAGAAATAAACTTATGATCATTTTATGTTTGATTAATTAACTCTTTTTTATTTAATAAACCAAATTAAGAGTGTTGGAGCATTCTATACAATGACACAAATTTTTCACCTCAAAGATGCGTTGTTTCCAATTTGTTTCAAAGGTACGGTCCTTTCATCGAAATCGGTTTCTCGGTGGTAGAAATTGGGCTTAGTTCTCTCTTTTTGAGCAAAAAATAATATTTCAGGTTAAATAAGATAGTGGAAATATGAGAAAAAAGAAGGGTGAAGACAATATTTTAGAAAGAGTAATGTCAGAATCCTATTTGTTCACAAAAGAACTAAATCACTACTGTATTTCCATCTCCAGTGATATCTATCTCTTTATATTTCTCAGTATATCTTTAAGCAGAAAAAATTTGTATTTCTTTCTATCCCTACGGTTATCTCTCCCTTATTAACTTATTAATTTTAATATTTGAAACACGCATATTAATTTTATAAATACGTTATAAAATGCGAGAATCGTGTTTATTTACCGACAGAGGCCAACTAAATCTAAACGGAAGAGTAAACTCGCTACTTCATTCTACTGGAGCACTTGTTTTTCTGTAGTTGTGTCGTTCTGTTCGTACCCAGCGCTCTTCACGTTCTTTTTAATAAATTCACTATTACTTTGCTACGAAAGTGTTCTTTTATTGATTTGACCGCAACAATTACGTCTCTCATATGCCCTCAAATAATTACGAATAAGAAACACTTTTTTTTAATGAAATATTTAAACCGAAATAAAATAGACAAGGATGGATTTTAATAGAAAAGATTTAAGCTGAAACTGAGAAGATGACATTGAAGGAGATAGATTTAGAACTAGGACCAAATTTGTTCCGTGGAATATGTTGACCAGCTGAGCTGAAAAATGCCGATCTTCTCGGGTCCACACTAGGGTGGTCCAAAAACGCTTTTTTTCTACAGAGTCTCGATCCCCCCAATTCGTTTCTAAATCCGAAAAAAAAAAGTCCCTAATTTTTTTTTGTTTTTGTTTTTTTTTTTATATTAAAACACGTGCCGGTTTTGACTTGAACTTTCGCATGTAAATTGCATGGGGAAAAATCACTTTTTGGAGTTTTTGGAATAATTTTTCAGGGTTTAGGAATAAGTGACGGGAGATTATAGAAACTTGTAGAGAACTATCCACCAAAGAATTTCATGTATCACACATATGGGTCTTGCACCCCTAACATACCCCCAGGGGGCCTTGAAAACTACCCTTAAAAGCTAAAATTACCATTTTTCATAAAATTGACGTTCTGAGCACTTTATCCTCTTTGTTTTTCATAATTATTATTATTAGTAATAATCTATTGAAATATTTATTAACATTGTTTCATAAATCTTTAATTATTTAAAGAAATATCATTTGTCTAATGTTTTTTTTTTTTAATTTAGTTTTTTATCATAAAAATGTTTACTATTGGTCTAATGGTATATTGATAAAACATTAGTTAGTTAATTTTCAAATATTTAAACAAATAAAATTTGTTTAAACATTTCTTTTTGGAAATTCGTTTTTTATTATAAAAATATATACAATTGGACTATACTGGTATATTAATAAACATTTTTTAGTAAATTTCAATTATTTAAACAAATTCCATTTGTTTAACAAATTTTTTTTCAAGAAAATTTTTTTAAATAAAAAATTACTGTGTACATACTGAAATTTTGATGAACATATATTAATTAATGATTAATTGTTTAAATAAATTCCAATAAATAAATTTATAAATTTATCTACAAGTAATTCTTTATTTGTAACTAATAATAATCATGGAACATTTATTATTAAACTAACCATAACTTTTTTTAATATGTACATTTAATTTGCTGAAACGATCCTAATGGATTTAAACAATTTCTTCCCAAGTAATACATAATTGTGTTATAATTATATTATATAATTACATTTTTGAATTCTGTAATCTTTTCTTTTATTATCTACATTTTTACAACTACAGCTTGGTGTATTACTATATGTCGCGAGATAATGTAGTTTTACTGCATTCGGGGAAGTTTTTGTTATACTCTTTAACTACATGTAATAGAAATTGTTTCTGATTTTCATTTCTAGTTATTATACTATTAAAATCAGAAATAAATTTTACAGCTCTCTGCAACGTCGTTGACTACTTTTATTTGAGAAAAAATTTGTTTTCCTTTTTTGTACGCTTCATTTCTCATCCAGTTGGAAGCTAATAATTTTTGTTAAAAAAAATTAGAAAAAAATTTAATAAACAAATGGAATTTCTTTAAATAATTGAAATTTAGTAAACAATGTTTATTAATATACCATTATAGTCCAATTGTATACATTTTTATAACAAAAAACGAATTTTCAAAAAAAAATGTTTAAACAAATTTTATTTGTTTAAATATTTGAAAATTAACTAACTAATGTTTTATCAATATACCATTAGACCAATAGTAAACATTTTTATGATAAAAAACTAAATTTTCAAAAAAAAACATTAGACAAATGATATTTCTTTAAATAATTAAAGATTTATGAAACAATGTTAATAAATATTTCAATAGATTATTACTAATAATAATAATTATGAAAAACAAAGAGGATAAAGTGCTCAGAACGTCAATTTTATGAAAAATGGTAATTTTAGGTTTTAAGGGTAGTTTTCAAGGCCCCCTGGGGGTATGTTAGGGGTGCAAGACCCATATGTGTGATACATGAAATTCTTTGGTGGGTAGTTCTCTATAAGTTTCTATAATCTCCCGTCACTTATTCCTAAACCCTGAAAAATTATTCCAAAAACTCCAAAAAGTGATTTTTCCTCATGCAATTTACATGGGAAAGTTCAAGTCAAAACCGGCACGTATTTTAATAAAAAAAAAAACAAAAAAACAAAAAAAAATTAGGGACTTTCTTTTTTCGGATTTAGAAACGAATTGGGGGGATCGAGACTCTGTAGCATTGAAAAAAACTTGTAATGTATTTTTCGATCACCCTAGTCCACACCCCCGACAATGACTTGAAACTCGACCTTTTCGTTCTCACTCTCATTTTCACTGGCAGTTTCAAACTGATGTTCGTCGCTATCAGTATCAGAAAATTGAGCCCTCCCATGCAATAACTCGCCCGACGCTGGAACAGCCACATAATTATTGTCCGATTGTCTCAGAGAATTCAAAGTTTCGAATTCACCAATACTATTTTTTCAAAATACAGGCCCGTAGAGAATGAGAAAATGGGACTTTTTTTCCTTTACATTTTTTTGTCTCATAATTATTCTTAATAGGAAAAATTAAAAAGTGGAAAATTTCCAACCTCTAAGATCAATAAGTTTTTAAATTATACATTGTCGTATCTTGGCCAAATATCGTTGAAATCGTTTAAAACTTGGTGTACACACTCATTATAGTCTTATGATAGCTAAAGTAGAATCAAAAGTTGAAAATTATACTATTGTTTACTAATATTTAACTGTAAAATAATACCGAGACAGTAACTACGTTTTTATGGCTTCGCCGACAAAAAGTATCGAGGGCACTTTGAGATGGAAGAAACTTGCTGTGAGATATTTGTGCCTCAGTATTGAAGGAAGATTTCTGAAAAATTTCAAACCGATTCATCCAAAATTGACGGAAATATCGATTTTATAGGCAAGCGTGCAGCTCGGTCAACATTAACTCTGCGAACACAAACCATCATAGGGAAGCGTGCTCATCATTCTCACCGTTAACCGAAAATTTGAATTCTCTGAGACGATCGGACAATAATTATGCGGCTGTTCGAGCGTCGGGCGAGTTATTGCATGGAAGGGTTCAATTCGGGAGCTTTTGTATTTTCACAATAATTTTTTCTTTTCATCTGCATTTGTATTAACGGTTCCTTTCTTATACATTACGTCATATTCATATTCACTCTGAAACAAGTGTGTTGCAGACGCTAGATTAAATATATTTTACTTTATAGTTTTTGCTCCAAAAGACCAACCAGAGACCCATGACCACTCTGTACCTCAAATAAAAAGTGTAAATCCGCATCGAAAAATGTAAGAGAGGTAAAAAGGGTCCCTGGGTGGTCTAGGTAAAAATTAGCCTCAGTTCAATTCTTAACCTCAGCAGATTGAGACGTGTTTTGACATTTTCGGTTTTTATCTTTGTTTTCTTTTCGAATTTGTTTGTATTCTTGAATATTCATTCTTCTCCTATTTTGTGTAATAAAATTAAACAATAAATCTGCCTAACATTAGTTCGCGAGTGATTTAATCTTTGAAACCTTCTTATCTTTATTAACATTTCGCCCCTACATTAAAGTTCACAAATTTACAATAAAACTCTTTTTAAAATTATCAAAGTGATTACACCTGTGTGCATACCGCATGCACAGTCGTTACCGAACCTCACAGTCACAATCCCCGCTCCTGTACTCCTGCATTAGAATCTCGCTACCTAACATCGGTCTCCTCTCCAAGCCATCTGTTCTTCAGACAGGTTCCATAAAACCACCCACAAGAGAACAATTCTTCAGTTTAGCTGGGCGAGACCCACCGAGCAGATCGGTGAGCTCCCCGGTAAGAAGAAGTTGATTGAAATGAATTAAAATGATATCGAAAATGTTTAAAAACGACATTGCTTTACATTAAAAGTGTTGTGAATTTGTGCTAAATTATCAACACTTCAATGCAGATCAATTATGTAAAATTGAATCTATACCTATTGAAATGTTGACAATTGTATGGCAAGGAAGGGATTATATTGACTGCAATTTTCACGATCGCTTTAGAAAATTAATTTGACTTCAAATCAATCACGTCCGTCAGAATTAAAACGTGTACATTTTTGGTCACGAGATTTAACAGGATTGAAACGATAACAAATGTAAATCGTTAAAATGAATTGAAGTGTTTACATTCAAAAAAGACATTGGTTGAGATTAAAAGAGTTGAAAAATCGCCCATATTCCAATTCATTTCTTTCCAGTTGAATCAACTCCTTCTTACCGGGTCTCGCCTGGTGAAAACTCATGTTCTTTTCCTACCAACAGGAGCAACTGTAGTCGGCAAAGTACCGGCGAAATCGCAAGGCATAGGTGCACCTATCCTTGTAGATTTCAATATGCTTTTGTAGGGAGAATTGACAACGCTCAGGAGCGCTTGTCGTTGTCAATTCTCAAGTAAAAGAAATATCACGTTATAGGAGCAACTGTACTTGACATTTCAAAACGTAACACTTCCGTTCTCCGCTCTCCTTCTCTCTCACTCTCGTTCAAAGGTGTACGATTTCTACAATCAATAGGAACGCCTAAGATTGTAGAAATCTATGATAAAATATTAATAAATAGGTGCATCTGTTATTATATATTTTCCACCCGAGAATACTTCTTTATTATTTAAATTGTCTACCCTTTTCCTGCAAATCCTGTCCAGTAAAAATGTAAAGCGAAGGAAATTAATTTACACTCAACAGGTGCATCTGTGAGTGACATAATTAAACCGACGAATAACATTTAGTAGGAACGCCTACAAATGTTATCTATAAAACCCATTAAAGATGTATGCAACCGAACCTTACACTATTTTCCTTCCAGTATTCTCTTCTCTCCGTACCGTCAAAACCGCAGAAGTAAGAGAACTGAAACGTTAAATATTGTATTCCGCCAATTCGCCTGTATATCTAATTCGTTCTCGAATCCATTTAATTTGTATCTTTGTTTGACAAATCGAATATCTATGATTGCAGGACGAATAATCACTTTTCCGTCTTCGATCAGATATACGAACACATTCAAACACACACACACGTCTCTACATTCATACAAGAAATTCATCAACGTATAGATTCTTTACCCTTTTGTTATTTTCATTTAATCTTGCACAGTTAGATATGTAAACTATAGGAAATAAATATTCTTTGTTATATTTTCAGTAAAACTAGTTTGTTCGATTTTTCATCAATTATCTTTAAAACTTGACCCTGGCTCGACTGAAGCGTTCGATAAGATAATTAAAGTTGTTAGATTTAACCGGGAAAAATCCAAACGTTACAACTCAATCTCAATCGCCATCTTAATAATTTTTAACCGGGATTTTTTATGTTGTGCATCCAAACTATACTCGAATAATTAATCACTCAACGTTCGTGAGGCATATGCTACTGGTAAATTCCGACCAATTGGTCCTTGACTTAAAATCCCTCCTATCCAATAGTTAGAAGTGTCGCATGTTACCACGAATGGTACTGATTAAAAGATATAAGAGAGAATTTTGATTGACAAGATGATAGAAATGTACAGACGAGAATAGGCATGATATAGAAAGGAATAGAGAAGTAGAGATTGTTAAAGATAGGGTCGAATTAAGTTTGACAAGGAAATAGAAAGGGATAGACGGGAATAATGCAGGAGATAGGAAGGAATAGAGATGTGGGGATTAAAAGAGATAACAGCGATTTTGAGTAACAAGAGATAGAAAGAGATAAAGCAAACTTTCATAGAAAAGGAGATAGAAAGAGGTAGAAAAGTGAGGATTGAAAGAGAAAGGCGTGTATGTAGATAAGCAAGAGATAGAAAGGAATAGATGAGTGTGGATTTAAAAAGATAGGCGTGGATGTGGATTAATATGGAGATAGAAAGAGATAGGCGTGTATAGGCGAAAGTTATAAATGGATAAAGAATCTTTATCCCTTTCTATCTTAGGGATAGAAAGAGATAGAAAGGGATAGGATTACTATCTCTTTACTTCCAGCACAGTTAGATACCTAGTAGGCGGCAGGGTCATTAACGAAGGAGTTTCCTAGTATAATAACAATTTGAAAACGGGCGAGGAACAACGCTGGAGAAGAGGAGAAAATCAAAGGCGGAGTTCCTGAATCGATGCTGGAATATAGTTAGAAATCGACCAAGGAGTTAAATTCCTGTAATAATCTACGGGAAGGTTCCAGCAAAGGTTTGGGTTAATATAAGTAGACATGCGTTTTGTATTTGCAATTATGATTAAATAATTAGAATCGGGATGGGAATCGAGCTGTACATTCTCCACTGGTACAAAAAGAGACCCCGACAGAGCATGCGCCTAGAAATTAAGTTAATAGCGCTCCTACTGTTAACGGAGGAGACATTTTAAGGTATAATGATGGATGTGATGGAGGTGAAGAAAGTGCCAGTTCAATTACCACAGATCAAATTTGTGTAAATGTTAACGAAATAAGGATAACGTCCGGAAATCCACTAATAGCAAATTTCTTGTTGTCTCTTCACGAAGGGGTGATCAAAAGCAGCGATTACACTACATTAAAGATCTGGATAGAAATCATCCCTACTTTCATGGGTAGAAACATTTCTGTGCAGCTATTTTGTAGGGAATGTCTTATGGCGGAGCAAAACGTCTCACCGGGGCTTCGTTCTTTATTTCTAAAATCGTTGTGTAATAAGGTTAAGGTTAACTTTTTATTAAGAATAAAGAATATTCATCCTTAAAAGAATTGTTAGACTCGTTAAATGAGGCATTTGGCACGCCGGAATCCCTTTTCTAAATCGAATCCGAGATTGCTCATATCCGTCAAAACTCGAGGAAAAGTATTTTATCGTATGGGGCAAGAGTAGGGGAACTTTTAAATAAAATGATCGAAATAATCGAACAACAATCATCGGTTGAGGCAGCTAATATTAAAATTAAAGAATTTTATTTGGAAGTAGCTAACTGCTTTAGGCTGGGGTTGGAGGGAGAATTAAAGGAAAGAGTGAAACAACCTTCAGGAGGCGATAAAGCTGCCATTAAGGCAGAACGAGACAGAGCTCAACAGAAAAGATTGCGAGGTATCACCGCGGGAAGTTCTTTATCTTACGAAAATGAAATCGATTTAGGGTACACAGTTAGGAATTTGCAAAATAATTCGTTCTCGAAATAGGTTCACCCACAAAACGTAGAAGTGTAGATTGCTATGCTTGCGGGGAAGAGGGACACATTTCGCGAAACTGCCCTCTTAAGAATGGAAACTCTCCCTACAATCAATCGTGAAATAAAAAGGGAACCGATGAAAAATGTTCCTATCGAAAAGTGTAAAAACCTCAAAATCGAATTTTACAGCCTAGACCCCTTTCCTCGGCGCACATCACATATTTCGATACAAGAGGACAAACGGGCGGAATTAAAAAGAGTTAGACAAGAATAGGCGGGAGTTGGAAAGAAATAGAGAGATGGGAATTGAAGAAAATAAGAGTGATTTTAAGTAGCAAGGAGATAGAAAGAGATAGAATATGTCAGGCGACAGATAGATGGAGATAGACTAATATGAATTCAATATACCACTGTCACAAAAGTTAATCTTGAGATCGTACTCAAAACATTGTTCTAAGTATAGTGATAGCAGTAGTAGTAAGACAGTTGTGGAGGAATAAGATGCTCTGATAGTGGGTGACTGCTGGGCACCACCACAGGGGGTCCACTTGGGTTCGATTCTCAGGTATCTATCCGTTGGCGAGTCTTGAATCGCCCGGGAGAAGTGTAAGGTCCCTAGTAAAAATGCCTAATAGAATCACAATAGAAACCTAATAAGTCGTGGTTTCTATTAGGTTTTAAGGAGGGTTTTGTTCCCGGTTCCTATGTGGTTATATACGGTATATAAAAACTTTCTAATTGGATCTTATTAGGCTTGATCCCCTTTCTATTCGGTTTCTCATCGCATTTATTAGGTGCATATTTAATTCTTATGTGGTTTTGATTAGGATCTAAAGTGTTGGTATTCGGAAATAGTAATTTATTACTGATTGGTCCTAATTGGCACCTAATCAGTTTTTCTATTTGGTTTCTAATCGGTTTTTCTATTCGGATTCTAATTGGTTTTACTGGGTTCGTATTAATTTCTTATGTGGTTTTGATTAGGATCGAAAGTGTCTGTATTCGACAATGGTAATGTATTACTGATTGGATCCTAATCGGCTTTCAAATCTGAACTTTGAATTTAAAATAACCACTAAGAACCTAATAGAACCTACTACGGAAGAAATTTTGTACTTGTGCATCTCTCGATAAAATATACCTATTAGATACCTAATAGAACCGCTTTCAAATCTGAACTTTGAATTTCAAATAACCACTAAGAAACCTAATAGAACCTACTAGAGATGCAATTTTGTACTTTATAACATTTTTAATAAACGGTTATCTCATTAGAACCGATTAAAACCTATTAGGAAATTTAAAAAAATAAATATTTGTTTTTGAAACCACTTAAGATCCTAATAGATCCACATAGAAAATTTTTTTGAAAGTAGATTAAAACTTAATAAAATCAATTAGGATCAAATTGCAATAAAAGTACCTTTTAAGGGCATGAGTTACTTACCATATGAGCAAATTTAAATAACCCCGTTTTTTCCCCACAATTTTTATTTTATCAAAAAAATCTTCACTATTATTTTTTTGAAAAAGTAAAAATTGTGGGAAAAAAACGGGGTTATTTAAATTGGCTCATATGGTAAGTAACACATGCCCTTAAGGCTGATGGAATTTGAAAATTCCTCATGTAGAAAAACTCAGATCCCAGGGACGCGACTAGCACGGGATTCTAGGTGTGAGAACACCCAGACAGTAATTCGAGTATACCTACTTGCAATATGCATGTATGTCTAAATTATTAGATGGATAATACAATTCCACAATAAACGCACTTTTTGAGGGTTTTTAATCTGTTCTTTTTGGTTTTTTTTATTTATTTTTAATGTGTAGGGTGGCTCCCGACACCCACTGTTTTGAGACACTTGTTGCACGCCTATCTAATTCTGTCAACTTATCTGATGCATTTTCAAATACCCTCTCAAAGGCAAAAGAGGGAAAATTTATATGTTTTTGATATCGACAAATAGAGAGAAGAAATGAATCGAGGGGGCTTAATGATCAGTTCTTCGAAAACTCACTTTTATAGTCCCAAAATAGCGTGATTTATTTTCTGTCAGAAACGGCGGACATTTTGACTTCCATGATGGAAGAAACTGCTGCGACAGTGCTCTCAAACGGGGCACCCTGCGCGCGCAGTACGTGTTGGCTTTCTGCTAAAGAAATTTTCCTATGGGTCAATTTAATTCGATTTTGAATCGCGCGCCAGATTACAGTCAATTGCAGAATTTCTCTAGCTAGCTGTCAATATTTAGTTTCTTCCAAAATGGAAGTCAAAATGTCCGCCGTTTCTGACAGGAAATAAAGCACGATATTTTGAGACTATAAAAGTGAGTTTTCGAAAAACTGATCATCAAGCCCCCTCGATTCATTTCTTCTCTCTATTTGTTGCTATCAAAAACATATAAATTTTCCCTCTTTTGCCTTTGAGAGGGTATTTGAAAATGCATCTGATAGACTTGTGTCTTTCTACAGATTTTGACAGTTTGTTGACAGTTTTTACTTTCAGATTCCATCGCCCTTAACATCCATTTAGAACCATATACAGGGACGGCGCAGACAGTATGGATGCCATGGATAAATCCATACATGGAAATTTTCATGTATGGAAATTCCATACATGAAAAACTGTCTGGAATTTATATCTAGAAATGTTGGAGAAAGGAAAACAAAAAGAAAAGAAAAAATTTCGGTTGACCCCCCCCCCTACACCGATGTTATATCGTAAATCCATACATGGAAAAAATGGGCTGCGCCGCCCCTGACCATATAGAGGTGCATGTGGATCCTATGCACTATATAATAGGTTTCTATATACTTTTTATTCGGCATTTTTACTAGGGTATTGACGATAATTATACGTTGATTGATCAGTTTTTGTTTCGATGATACAGGCACAACATAGAAAATCTTATTACAATTCGTAGTATTACTGACGTTAGGGAAATACGATTCTTCATGTTAAGAAAATGATTTCTAACCTCCTACCTCGATTTATTTAATTCACCAAGGTATTAAATTTGTAAGAAAACAGTTCAATCTGTAATTTTTAATTGCAGTCAAATACAATCACATTATTAGTAAATGAAAAACAAGACTTTTCAGCAAAGCATCTTCTTCCGATTGTTCATAATCCGATATAACGCAACATAAGATAGTGGACCCGATACTCGAACAGTACCCAATAGTCGAACACTATCAGAGTTATTTAATTTTAAAAAATGATATACATTTTTATCGTTTTCACAAAAAATTTTATAAAATACTTTAATATTTTAAGTTATTATTTAAAATGTAAAAAAAAAGAAAAAGTGTTACCATCGTTTAGAAAAAAATAAAAGTTCGTGGCAATTCGAAGAATCACTTGTATTTGCCTCGTTCCTTGTGTCTATAGCTAAGAAAGACAGGTTATTGTATTTCGATTTTCATCATCAATCACGTCTTTTTTTTAATTTAAAATGGTTTAAATGGAAGTGCAATTGTAATATGATTAAGAAAAAAGAGGTGAGTAAATGTTTTTAATGTTTTTTATATATTTTGGGGGGTGTTCGGGTATATCGTCTCATTTTATGTTAAATAACCTTAGACCGAACACTATAGCAATTTTACAATAAAAGTTGAATATTATCACGGCAATCATTGGTATCTTTCTGTGCTATGTTCGTCGCGGTATAATTTTCAATAGATTTTTAAAAAGTAAAGTATTGCGACAACATATAATTATGATTTTTTTTCTCAAAGTACATGCGCTCAACTGAACATTACATTTATCTAATACCATTTTTAAATTATGTATAATGAAATTTACACATAGATTTTCATTGATTTTTTTTAGAAATTATTGGTTCAAATTCTAACTTTAAAATATGATAAGTAAATAACTTATCATTCCTAACCTCTTTCTAATTCGGATTGCACTCAGTGCCTGTAGGTAGAAACTGACCATGGAACTTCCGGAATAACGTTTTAGCGGAAATCGCTCTTAATATATTAATCTAGATGGCACCTCTTGTCTCTTTGCGACTGCGCATTACAGATTAGCAGACAACACGTGTGTTTGAAATTACGCGGAACTGTGAAAAGTGTCCGAGCAGTCCGAGTCGAACTGTCAAACAGTGGTGCCTATAACCTCTATAACTGAAGGTAAAAAACATTTAATGTGATCTAAATATGTACCTCCCAATAATGTCATATCAAATCAGTGACCTATTGAAATTATTTCATTTCTTCTATTTTTGCTTGCGTCCGGTGAAATAGATACATTGTTTATGAAGAAATAAGAAATTGTTTGTTGTTTTGGCATTACAAATTGGTGATACTTGTTTGGCATTTTAAATTATTTTTATGCCCATATTTTCAAAAGTAAGCTTTTCAGGATAATACAAATAAGATGTGAAATACATCAACGTAAATATATATATATATATATATATATATATAAAATTGCCTTAGCGATTAATTGGGATTATAACCTTAAAATATTTAAGTTATTTATGTTATTTATTTTAAGCAAGCAAATTTACATTATTATTATTAATATAAGGA